>CM060359.1:34625522-34690522 GCA_030545235.1 Helianthus tuberosus
GAAGGCTTGATGTCTAATGCATGTTTACGTGAAACATGATATTTGGGCCAATGTGAATGATTTATTTAGAATGTTATGGAAGCCTATTTTTTATTCACAATCGCATATATATGTGAATTTATTGGGGGATCAATTTCGGCCGTCAACATCTAACATCAGGGACGAATTTCATCATTCTCTTCATCTCAAGCCAATCAATGACATCTAGCCAACTCGGGATGACAACTGAAGCGGCGAAGATCAGCATGAGCGGCTAAATCTTTCAGTGACTTCCACCCGGATGAACGTTTACGCGGTTTGACATAACTATTTGTTTTTCTGATTCTTGTAAACTGGTACAGCTTGACCACTTGTGTTGGATTATCGGTAAACGTTTCTTGTGTTTGAATTACTTGTCGTTTATTAAGCGTATTGGCAACTTCCTTGCGTTGTTAGCGGGTTAGTAAATTGGTGGGTAGTTGATACAAACAAACGGGTTATTAGGTTGCATAGTGAATCTTAAAAACTATCCCTATTAACTAATCAAATTCATTAATTCCGAGGCCATGTCTATGTGGTGTTTTGAATCAGAAAACAGATTTTTATATTAAAACGGGGTATTCGGGATTCCCGGTGGAGGTTACTTCTTCTCATCTTGATAACACTTTTCGTGACAAATCGTGTTTTCTTTGCAATTAAACAAACAAACCCCCAAATTAGATAGTTAGTTTTTAATTAATTTCTTTAACACTGACCACAAATTCCCCGTGGATACGATACCCTACTTACGCTATCTACGTAGCTTATTTAGGTTTTTTTATTGACCCCTTACGACAGTCATCAACATGCAATTTTATATACCAATCAATAAAAAGTTATATCTTGTTATATCTTTATAAACCTCGTGTATTATAAAACCTTTGGACTAAAACTGACAAAATGACCCAAACCACATGGACTAAAATGACATTTAACTCTTTACATTATATTAATTTATATTTAGTGTACGTCTTTTGTTAATTTCAATATAAATAATTTTGAAATCTAATAAATATTTCAAAAATTATATTATCTTCTACTCGAATTGTTTAAATTTATATTAAATTTAATTTTATAATTATCTTTTAATTTATAATAATTATCTATAATTAAGTAGGAGATAGAGATGAGAAAACTAAAAAATAGATGGCTCCAATGAATGACATGTGTCCATTCATTGGTTTCTTTTATTATATAGTATAGATATAGACTAGGTTAAAACCCGTGTGGTACACGGGGTTGGGTAACAAAAATTTGAAATAAATAAAAAATTGTAACAAATATATACATATCGTATTTGTAAATTCTTTATTTATAATTACATATCATATTTACGTTCACAGCTTAGAAATCTATAGATACAAAAACAAATTACAAATCTCTAAAAACTTCTTTATATACAAGATTCAATGTCGTATTCGTAAGTTTACCATCTTTATCATGTAAAGATCAAGAGTTGGGCTTTATAACTGTAAATAAAAAAATATGTTTACCTTCCCTAAATATGTTTGCTCGGCTAGAATAATGGATCCCGTTATAGCTAGATCTATCATACTCAACGGGGCCTGCATAGACAAATAAATGTTGGGTTAAATATCCACATCGGCAAAGAGTGTCCAAGGGCCATAATCGTTGGAAATGGTTTGAACCAAGCAATGTGTAACTGGGTACATCATTCATTCTACTTCTGGAGTTAAGTCATTGCAATTAACTCGATCCAACTTCATATATCCACTATCGTTCAGATAGCATATACGACAGTCATTTATAAAAATAATTTAAACCAAAAAGCACAACTCTTATCTTCTTATTATGTTAGTTGTTCTAGTTTAAGATGTTTTTATAAGTTATGTGTTTTTTTTAGTATTTTTTTTATAAATAGCTCATCGCATGCGTGACGCGCTCGCATCGCGCATCACGCATCTCGCATCAGATTTCTGAACCAAACGCATCAGAGCGCATCACGCACTCTAAAACCAAGAATGCATCAAGTGTTCAGTTGAGTGGCAAAACGGCCAGGCAGGATGACAAGTCAAGATTTGTTTGGGTCAAAACATGTGAGTTCAAGACATGGTCACATTGGGTCATGTCAGAACATGTTTACCAACAATAGGTTCGGGTCAAAGCGGGTCGTTCTATAAAAAGGTACCAAGTAACTATTCTAATATTTTTGAAGTTTGGTCTGCAAAGGTTTCATTCATAAAAATTCCTAATTGTAGTTACTTACCCAATGATTATGAGTCACCTCGATAAGTATACATATCCATTTCCATTCAAAACCCCATAAATAACCTTAAATTATTTCAAAAATTAACATACTAATTTGGGTAAAAAAAAATTCAAAAGCGTTCAGGCCTTTGAATCATACCATAAAATTCTCATATGCTAGCCTTCCTTTCGTGTGTGGTCATGGTGGTGGTGCCATCATCATAAACCTGGTGTGCAAGAAGAAAACTTTATTAACTGCTATACTGGAAAAATACTAAAACATGATTGAAAATTTGACCTGAAATATTAAGACCTCAAGAGTCCAAGAGCTCCCGCAAGGTGATAGTCTGACCAGTGAACAAAGAAAAGGAAAAATTGTGCAACCGGGCTATACGACATTCTCGTCTGCACACAACACGCATCATCAAACTACCTTGAAAAATCAGATGCCCTGCACCATCATACATCAAAACAGACATACACTTGCAACAACAGATACAAATCTACCAATAAATCATCATATCAATCTTAGCTATAAGAGATTATATTAATAACAATACTCAATACTTGTAAAATGAAGAATAAGGACGAAGAGTGAGAAAATCAAGATATTGAACAACCCAAAAATATCAATCTACTTTGACCTAATAATTTAAAATCATAAAAGTCTGGTATTTTTTTACATTTGACTTTCAAAATCTCAATGTATCTTGCCCAAATAATTCAAATCATTGCACCGGTTCACAATATTACACATAGATCTTACTGGCATTTTTTTTTTCCTTTAACTCGAGCAATCTCTTTCATCTTAATAAAGACCATAGATGAGATTTTGTTGGCAACGAAAGTTTTTTCCTCGCCTTTGTAGTTAACAACAATTATGGGCTACTCAGTCACACCTGAAGTGACCTTGAATGGCCACAATTTGATGTCACTTTGGACAGAAGCATCATAAACATCTTCTTAAGAGGTTCACATCTGTAAATGTAAACAAAAAAGTTATAACAAACTCAACTTGAAACTACAAGGATACAAGACATAAAAAACTTATGAAAATCATAACAATACGTCAAAAATTACCATACCCTAGCCATAAACAGAAGGGAAATTTTCAACAACTTGGAAAAATAGAAAAAATACAAAAATAAGGTTACACTATATCAACATTTATATCTAAAAAGTTGTTTATCGAGATTTCAAAAACACTACATTAAAAGTTTTACACTGTTGGTTCAATCCCCCTCTAAAAGCTCAACCAATAACTAAACCGAGTAATGAAACTAATTTTGTAAACAAACCAAAATACAATTAAACTGCATACATTCACTCAACCATGGTATATTAACAAAACCCTAGATATATACCTAAATGCCAGATCTACATACGATCAGCAATAGAGAAACAAACATTAAATTTGTAAATCAGACAAGTTGAAATCGAATTAATGAATTCCTCGTTGTTGACAAACGTACCTATTGATTTTGGATAGGCTGAAGTGAGAAAGAAACTAATTTCAATCACCAAAAACTCATCCATTGAATACGCAAAAACAATAACCCTAAACACCAATCAAGATTTCATTTAAAACTTACCTGGTTGCTTTCAAGTTGAAATCGATGTATATGAACTCGGCAGATGAAAGCGCCAAATTAGAAATCATCAATGTGGACTATGGCTGAGATTTAGGTTTAGTATTGTAAGATGATTGAAACAAAAGGGGGAAGTTATGGAGATGTTAGGTCAGAAGCGTGTGATAGAAGGGAATTGGTTTTAGCGCCTAAACTGATTCAACGTAGAATAAGACGTAGAATAAGAGGGAGGATGCCAGATTTTCTCTAAAACAATGACACGTGGAATGCAAAAAGGAGAAAACTTCCACTTGTCAATATAATATGACAGATTTATAAAAAGAACACATCAGCAAAAATACCTTTATTATATTAGAATAGATAGATTCCTACAATAATTTTGAACTTTAACAATTAAAAACTAAAATAAATATGTTATGTGGGCCGTTAATTTCTGAAAAAAAAAAAAAACAAAGTAAATAAATTAATATAAAAATTCAAATACTAAAAAGAATCGATTTTCAAACTTGAATCTGATTTTGATGGATAAACTCGAATCCGATTTTGATGGATTTCTAATATATATTTTGCTGCATCACAACGCCACTACTACCCCTATATAAACTATGAGTCAACATCCCATCTTTTCTGATTTTATTAACCCTAAATAGTGCACTCTTTTAGTTGTTTGTCTCCCAAATCTTCACCTTCTTCTCAACACAGTCCTCATTAAGATCGTCCTTGCAACTTCATTCGTTTTCAACACTGCTTCGATTAGTCTGATTTATTCTTGACTATGTCCATTATATGGATTTTGCGGTCTGATGTCAACAAAACAAACCATGCATATCATATATCATACAAAAATATGGTGAACTTTAACTGGATACCCGCCTTGAACTTTCACCCGACGTCAGACGTTGGGTGTAAGATCAGAGTGGGTATGCGGTGAAAGTTTACTATGGGTCTGATATCAGGATCTTATAATAATCAATAAAAATAATTTGGATGGAACTTGGATTGGGTTTCTGTTG
The DNA here is from genome assembly GCA_030545235.1 of Helianthus tuberosus. Classification (NCBI taxonomy): domain Eukaryota; kingdom Viridiplantae; phylum Streptophyta; class Magnoliopsida; order Asterales; family Asteraceae; genus Helianthus; species Helianthus tuberosus. The sequence goes on from CM060359.1 coordinate 34,630,351, forward strand.
TATACCGGGTCTCGAATACCGCCATAGAGCGGAACCCAAATACGCTTCTTAAAGTATAAGGTTCCCTCTTCATTTGGCACCATATATTTCAACATACCCCGGAGGTATTCAGCTTTACGGTTTTCCATCTTAAGGGCTTCTTGTTGTGCGTCACGAATGCATGCAGTGAGGTTCGTTCGAATAGTCATTTCTAATGCTCGAACCCTTAGGGTCTTAACCCTTTCTTTTCAACTTAATGCGTCTGCTACAACGTTTGCTTTACCAGGATGGTACTTAATCTCACAGTCATAATCGTTCAGCAACTCGACCCATCGTCGCTAACGCATGTTTAATTCTTTCTAATCAAGTATGTGTTGTAGGTTTTTGTGATCTGTGAAGATTGTACATCGAGTACCATATAAATAATGTCGCCAGATCTTCAAGGCGAATACCACCGCACCTAGTTCCAAGTCGTGCGTGGTGTAATTCCTTTCATGTACCTTCAATTGTCTTGAAGCGTAAGCGATGACTTTCTGGAGTTGCATGAGCACGCAACCCAAACCTTGTCATGAAGCGTCGCAGTAAACCACGAAGTCTTCAGTGCCTTCGGGTAATGATAGTATTGGTGCATCGCATAGCTTATTTTTGAGCAGTTGGAAGGCTTCTTCCTGTTTGTCACCCCAGTCGTACTTCTTGTCTATCTGCGTAAAGGTAGTTAGCGGTTGAGCTATCTTTGAGAAATTCTCAATAAACCGTCGGTAATAGCCCGCTAAGCCCAAAAATTGTCGAACTTCAGTTGAGGTTTTGGGGGCTTCCCAATTCTTTATGGCTTCTATCGTGGATGGGTCTACATGAATGCCCTTCCCGTTCACAATGTGACCAAGAAATTGTACTTCGCGAATCAATAATTCGCACTTTGAGAACTTTGCATAAAGTTTCTCTTTCTTTAGTAGTTCCAAAATGGTTCTGAGGTGTTGCTCGTGCTCTTCCTTCGTTCGCGAGTAAATCAGGATATCATTGATAAATACAATCACGAATTTATCGAGATATGGTTTGCATACGCGGTTCATCAGATCCATAAATACCGCTGGCGCGTTCGTCAGTCCGAATGGCATCACAAGAGACTCGTAATGCCCATAGCGTGTTCTGAATGCAATCTTTGGTACGCTTTCTTCTTGAATCCTTAACTGATGGTATCCAGATCGAAGATCGATCTTGGAATAGTAGCTTGATCCTTGTAACTGGTCAAATAAGTCATCAATCCTCGGTAGTGGGTAACGATTCTTGATAGTGAGTTTGTTCAACTCTCTGTAGTCGATACACATCCGCAGAGTTCCATCCTTCTTCTTCACGAACAATACTGGAGCTCCCCACGGCGAGAAGCTTAGCCTTATAAATCCTTTATCCAACAACTCCTGGAGTTGTGTAGATAATTCTTGCATTTCGGATGGTGCAAGCCGATAGGGTGCCTTGGCTACAGGAGCGGCTCCTGGAACCAAGTCTATGCGGAATTCGACTTGTCGTTGCGGAGGTAATCCTGGCAGATCTTCGGGAAAAACATCAGGGAATTCCTTCACCACAGGAATGTCTTCGAGTTTCGGCTCCTCAGCCTTCTTATCTACAACGTGTGCTAGGAAAGCAACACATCCTTTCCTTAAGCACTTCTGTGCCTTCATACAACTGATGATTCGCAGAGGCTCGTCTCATTTTTCTCCATGTACGATGAGAGTTTCATCATTCGCCAAAGAGATTCGCATGATTTTCTCATGACAAATAACTTCAGCCTTGTTCTTGGACAACCAGTCCATTCCGACCACTACATCGAAGCTACCCAATTGAATAGGTAAGAGGTCGATGCTAAATCCTCGTTCACCAAGTTCTAATGTGCAACCTCTAGCAACTTCGCCCGATTCCACAAGTTTACCATTGGCTAGCTCTATAGAATAAGGAATATCTAATCTACTAGATTCTATTCCAAGCATGCGTTTAAATTCCACAGACATGAAGCTATAGTCAGCACCAGTGTCAAATAATATGGATACAAAGTGATTGTTAACGAGAAACGTACCGATGACCACATTAGGGTCCTCGCGTGCGTTCCTTGCTCCAATCACAAATGCTCGTGCCTGAGCATTGTTTCCCTTTGGGCAGCCTTTCATGAAATGATCCTTGCTTCCACTACTGAAGCATCCTTGATTTTGTCCAGCTCCATTCCCAAGACATGCCATACGCGGCATCATCACCCAGAGTCTGGACTTGTAAATTCCACCAAGTCAAAGCCTCATCAACAAACAACCCAGTAGCAAAAGTGACTTGCTGATCCGCGGTACACTTGCTCATGCGGATAGTGGCATCAGTCTTTTCCGTCCAGCGTACAAATGCCACTGCAACTCCAGTGCCGTTGTAGTTCAGCGGTTTGCAGTTGAGGAACTGCTTGAAAGTGCAGCCCTGAGCTGCGTTTCCTCCAGATGAATCTCCGTCCCCATTACGTCTTGCATTGCTTGGTCCTCCACTTTGTTCGGTGCGGTTCGCCTCGTACTGGGCGATAGCTGCGGAGATTCTCCCTTCTAGTAGGGCGTTAAGCTCTTCAGCAGTTTTTGGCAGTGGGGGAGGAAGAGGTTGATCACGAGCGTTCACAGCTTTTCTTGGTGCCATGTTTTCACATTGGCGGTTCTTGTCTTTATACCCTAAATCATTACTCTTAAAAGAGTATTTAATAGGCTGGGGGAGGGTGTTCACGTTTGCCCTTTTCTTGTACTCAGAGAATCTATACGTGACAAGACTTGTTGTGGCTTCTGTGCACTGAATTCCATAATTATGTATGCATCCATAATTACGTAACTCCTTGCATAGTCCGCACAGTTCGTTTCATCCTCGTATCTCTTCCTTCAGATAGGCCAATGTTTTCAGGTAAAGTCACGTATACTTGTGACATTCTATTTCTAGTATATGTATATATCAATTATCACACACAATCGCAAGTAATTCTTAATCACAGACAAGTGCTACTCCAGTGCACCCTAAGTCTCGTAGTGTCTTTTCTTGACTCTAGTAAACAGTTTCAGGTAGTGGATGTCGCAAAAAGTTTTATGCAATGAAAACTTTTTGAAAATTTGATTTCGTGCAAGGATCCTAGAGATTGTAGACTAGACTCAAGAAGGAATCCTAGTTCACTACAATCGCAGCTCTGATACCAATCTGTCACACCCCTTTCTAAGGCGGAAGCACGAGGTGTGATCATGAAAGGTTTTCATTGCATACGATTGGTAAACATACTACATGCTCATAAAAATAACTTCAAATGCCAACATTACATAACTGAAATCGTAGTTTAAGTGTTTACATCACGAGACAGCATATTGTCTGAAAAGTTTACAACTTTATTCAACGATAAACATAAACGACATCCAAGAGCATGAGTAAGACCGCGCGCACATCCACTTTAGTTACCTAAAATACATGTGAGTTTTTCGAAAAAATCAACATAATGTTGGTGTGAATTCATGCAGTTCTTGTATTGAACGTTTGTATACTTTGTATGAAAACATGGTATGTATCTTGTATAAATTAAGTATTCTTGTATAAATCAAGTATTCTCGTATAAATCAAGTATTCTCGTATAAATCAAGTATTCTCGTATAAATCAAGTATTCTCGTATAAATCAAGTATTCTCGTATAAATCAAGTATTCTTGTATAAATCAAGTATTTCTGTATGTATCATGTTGTTAATGGGTTGCAAGGCCATTAACATGTGACACGACATAGGAAGCATCCAAACCATAGGCATTTTTCTAGTTGTCGATTCACGACTGAGACACAAAAGCACTACTCGGTACTAGTTTTCACCAAGAGTGTGGCTGCCCGGACACCCGTTAGATCTAACCTTTTGTTCTATGGTCTTAGTATGTACACGATTAATGGTGCTTATGGTACCCTATTCGTGACACGATTTCTCGTATCATTCCTTAAAACGCATCATACTTGGTACTAGTTATCACGAAGAGTGCTTCTTGTTTTTGTATCCATCATACCATTTATAAACATTGTAACATTTGTAACATGTATTTCACCCCCGAAGTTATAAAACTGAAAACAGTTAAAAGAAAAGGGGGAGCATGAACTCACAACTTTGCGTTCCTTGCGCCGTAAACTTCACCGGATTTGCTTATTTAGTGTCGTGACCTATACGTGTTTTATTAACGTTAGTCACTAGACTTGCATCACACAAGTACAAGTCACCATTTTTATGTATGTGTTCTTGTGTTAAAAATAATTTATATTTTTAACTATGTGTCTTACTTATATTATTTTCTCAACAATAAATATAAGTATCTTGTATTTTTCACCCGAATTATGTATCTTTGTTCAAAACTTCATTTCATTTTCATAACTTGTCCAAGTTATTTTTTCTATCAAGTAATATATTTTCATAAATATATTCTCTTGTATTTGTCTAAGCATGTTGTATGTGTATTTTTGTGTTTTTACTTCTTAGGAGTATTTAGTGTATTTTCACGTCCTAATACACTATCATGTATAATACATACTACATACACTTAGCACAAAATTTGGTGATCAATAAATATATATATATTTTTCTCAAAAATATACATATTTAATATCAATTTTAATCTTGAAGAATTCATCATTTCTTATCACAAAAATTAGGGAAACCTTGTTAAATATTTTTAGATGCATTTTTAGGGAATAAGTTTCTCAAAACTTATATTTTTCTAAGTGTCAAAATTTATAAAAATTTTGACAGAGTTTCCCCTAAAAATGGAGGTTTCCCATGTTTTTAAAACATGTGTTTATTTTCTTTTAAATCATCATCAAGCATCAACAACTCATTCAAGACTTACTACAAGCCAAGATCATGTAAATCACACTATTTCATGAACTTGAAGTTTTTGTAAAATCTTGTAGTAACTTACCATATTATTTAGTAGGTTTAGTTACCCTTAAAAAAAACATGGCTGTTTGTGTTGTAAATCTCATTCTTGAAAAGATTTGGTGTTTACAACTTGTAAACTCATTTCACAAAAATATTTATTCATTAAACCTTCTTGTTTCTCTAGTGTTTATATACTTGTTTTGTCACTAAAAATAGTGTAGGTCTAGTAAAAATTATGATCTTCTAAAAATCATCTTTTTAAACTTGGTTTTCTTGAAAATCATTCACAAGTCTTGAATCTACAAGATTATTAACCCACTTTGTTTATTATTTTTCAAGAAAGTCATTTCACTTTCAAGTTCATGTTTAATCATAAACTAACAAGTTTCACATGATGATCAACATCATATTATCAAGAAATCAACAAGCAATCATCAACATATCATCATACTAACATTATTTCATCACATTTCATCTTTATGTTAGCTTTATGTTCCAAGTTTCAAGTGTATGATCTTTAGTGTTCTTATGATAATCAACATGTTATATCTTTTAACCAACTAAAATGGAAGTAAACAAGTGTTAAAAGGATCTTACTACTAGCTTGAAGCTAGGGAAGAACAATGAAGAAGATTGAGTGGATAATAGCACACAAGAGAGGTCCTTCAAGTTCCGTGAGTTCCAAGTTTCGTTAATCACCTTGATACACCTTGGAATGGATGAATGGTGATCGAAATATGGTGATGGTGGTGGTGTGATTTACGGCCGAGAGAGGGAGAGGAAGGGAGAGTGATGAAGATGTTGTGGAGTGTTGGTGATTCAAGTCCCTTATAACCATCTTATGCTAATATCCAATGGGCATTATGTCTTGTAAGTACACTACAAGATTACTAGTAAATATTCACCAAATCTTCATGAATCCTAGGAAGATTAATATGGATTTTGTAGGATATTGGCAAGATTGTGGTGGGGTCCATGGTGACCGTCCACTATGTAGGGGGGGGGGGTAATGTGTAAATTCCATTCCCTAATTACAATAATAAGTTAAGTTTCAAGTATAAAGTTTAAGGATTTAATGTGTTAGTATAAGGGGTGTTATGGTGTTTGGGGACCATAACTAGCTCAGAAATAAATAAACAATGCTTCTAGCAATATTTTGGTGTCCCGGGTAATGTCCGGTTGTTCGGTTAAATACCGGTTCGTTAAGGTGCTAAATCGCACCATTTAGTGTCTTTTAAGTATTCTTTTGTGACACTTTCAATTCCCGACACTTAGGGAAGTATTCTGGACCATTTAATCATGTTTTTGCATGGTACAAACTTGTTATATTGCTGAATTTTGCTGAATTATACAAAATTCAGCTTTTAAAGTGTATTTCGGGTGCTTTTTAGTGCGTATTTTAGCTTCCGGAAAGTCTATATATAAACCCTTTTATGTACTCTTGGGTTTTAATGTATTCTTGTCATTGGACCTACACCTAGGCCCCAATTCTATTGTATGACTGCTTTCTGCAGATTTGTTGACACAATGTGTCTTACCGGTGAGTTTACTAGTATTTCTGACGCAACGCTGTTCATTAATGCATAAAGTAATTCTTGTAGTATAAAACGTGCATGAATTCACTTGTATAGTATGTAATCAAACAATGTTGACATTTAAGCACATAATTGCAGTCATTAAATAATAATTAAAGTGTACGGAAATTACCGGTTTGGTGCCAGTTGTCACAGTAGTACCCATACACGTACTCAACCCCGTTTACAAAGAAAGTTCCTTTGGGTCCTATACCATTTACCCGATCATTGAAAAGGGGCGAGTGGTTTATGATGGTAATATCATTATGTGAACCTGGCATACCGAAGAACGCATGCCATATCCAAAGATCTTGGGACGCAACCGCTTCAAGCATGATGGCTGGCATCCCGTGAAATCCACTCGTGTGAGCGCCTTGCCATGCGGTAGGACAAAGTTCCCAAGGCCATTTCATACAATCTAAACTACCTAGCATCCTGGGTAGCCCATGATAATCTGCGTGATGTTCCAATATTTGTTGCATGTCCTTGAACGAGGGCTTTTTCAATTATCTTTTCCTATAAAGTTCTAGAATACACGAACAAAAGTTGTGAAGACTTTCTCTAGCTACACGTGCAGACATTTTTAAATAGTCATCCATAATGTCCGAACTATTTCCGTACGCTAACTGCCTAAGTGCGGCCGTGACCTTTTGTCACGTACTAAATCCTAATTGCCCGGTTACATCCGGTTTTTGTTGGAAATAAACATACTTCTCCTCAAGATCTCTAGATATCCTTAAAAATAAGTTTCTACTCATACGAAAACGACGCCTAACATTTTTTCATCATACTTAGGTTCCGCTGAGAAGTAATCGTTTACCAACAAATTGTTAGCGGTGTGCCGTTCACGAGCGATGTACCTTCTCCTCCGTTTAGGTTGCGGAGTCTCTTCCTCATCGTCTTCGTCTTCCACGATAGCTTTCACCACCGCCGCGATCGTTTGTAGAAATATTTCCGCACCATCGTCAGATGATGATGACGATTCACTTGAACTTGAAGAACTCATGACAAGATTGTGTTTTATGTGTTTGATATTGTGTGAGAAAAATGTTAAATATGGTAAGGTATTTATAAAGGAATTTTTTTTTAAATGCCCCCAACGGCTAGTTTGGTTTGGCCATTGAGAGCCCGCCATGTCACCTTGCTAGACCCGCCCCACGCCCGGCTTCAAACTCCTGCCCCTTGGGCCACGCCCCAACCCAAGCCCACCCGGGGTGGTGGCTTGGGCGTTTTCAGCCAACTCACGCCCCAACCCAAGCCCCATACCTCATAGTCTTAACCTTTGCTGCATTGCTTGAATATTCTGAATATTTTTGCACAAGTAAAAACATACAAAGATCATTCTTCTTATATAAAAAATATGATACAAATTACAAATAACGATTTAAGGTAGAAAAAAAAAATCCGTGGCCCATTTTAATTGTTCTGTGTTAGAAAACAAGCTTAAGCACGAGGTAGTAAGCAATGTCGTTAGGCACTAAGGGTACGATGTGATGATGTGACACTAGTGGATACATGATATGTGGTAAGTTAATGTATAAAGTGTAAAAAGTAATTATATATGAAGGAACTCCGATTTCCGTATAAATAAAATAACAATTGAAAATTGGGCATGAAGTAAATAACCAATGAAAAATATGCAACCTATTAAAATCCTTTTTACACTATACTAGGTTAGAACCCCGTGTATTACACGGGTTTAAGTCAATAAAATATTAAATTATTAAATAAGCAAAAAAATAATAAAAACATTAAAAAGGAAATACTAAAGAAAAGAAATATTCATAAATTAAATATTATAAAGAAAAATAATAAATAGTTAAGAAATTTTCTCGTCAACTGACTCGGCGGGGAATTCGTTCTCTTACTCATTGCCAACCAGTTACTCCCCTGCTTTGGCATAAACAGGCTAAAGGGTTGTTTGTTTAGCTCTTAATGAGCTCTTAATGGTTCAGACCTCTTACATCTTACTGGTGCATAACTTAATGGTTCAGACTGTTTGTTTTGTGAACAGATGTCTGAATGGTTAAGCATTATACATAGTCTGAATGGTTAAGACCACTAATTTGAATTGGTCTGATATTTGCCTCTGAACGGTTAAACATTATACTGACTCTTAATGGTTCAGACATCTTACTGATTCAGCACTTAATCATTCAAAAGTTGCCAAACAACCCCTAACTTTCCTTAAGACTGCTTCTGGAACATCTCTATCCTTCTATGGATACTGTCGACATTACTTGTTATGAGGCGAGGATTGCCACCAGATGACTTCACTTGAGACATAACTTCTTCCGATAACTAAACTTTAAGTCTTAGCTACCCGTAATAAAATAAAATAGAATAAGGTATAAAAATTTATTTAGTTACTATCAACATTTCTTATTTTAGAATAGTTACCTTAATTTTCGACCTCTAAATATATATGTTAAATTAACCAATATTTTTTTGTTAGATTAGGTATCCTAAACCTTCATCAACTTTTACCTTAAACATTTTAATTTATAAGTTATAATGATATTTTTTATTTAAACCTTACCAAAGATAGATTTTACGAAAGTATTATATTAGATTTATAATGATGATTATATCTTTAAATTACTTTACAATTTAAACATGATTATCTATTGTTTAAAAAAAACGTAAATAAACAGTTTTTTTATTATTGATTTCGTCCGTACAATACACAAGATTATAGCCTATTATTTAAGAAAATGAAAAAAAAAACTAAGAACCTAATTATGTATAGAGTTTCTTAAATTAAACTAACAAACAATAAATAAAAATCTAAAATTAATTATGTCATGTGTCTTATGAAATCTTTTAATATTAATTAAATTTAATATTTTATATTCAAAAAAAAAAAAGAAACGTTATTTTGTTGAAAAAAAAGTATATAGGCGACTTTTATATATTGAATTGAATATTTTATACTCAATGTGAAGGATAAGGTTTAAGATTTGAAGTTAAGTTTATGCCAATAATTTAGGGTTGATAAGATTTATATTAATTTAATTGGTATTTAATAATTTAAACTAAATAATAATTCTTTACAATTAAGATGGTCTAGAATAATGACAAGTGTCCCAAAGTTGGTTTCTTTTATTATAAGTATATAGGCGACTTTTATATATTGAATCGAATATTTTATACTCAATGTGAAGGATAAGGTTTAAGATTTGAAGTTAAGTTTATGCCAATAATTTAGGGTTGATAAGATTTATATTAATTTAATTGGTATTTAATAATTTAAACTAAATAATAATTATTTACAATTAAGGATGGTCTAGAATAATGACAAGTGTCCCAAAGTTGGTTTCTTTTATTATAGAGTATAGATAGATACATAAACAACCATTTATATTTAAATATTTTTCTACATGTTGTATATGATATGTATAGGGGTGATTATCAGTTGAGTTGGTTGTTTGATGGGTATTAATATAATTTGTAATAATCTTAATACACTTAAATGTGTCATTTAGCCCATTTGTTTAATTGAGTCAAACTCAAAAGTGGTTGTAAGACCATGTGTAGTGGTGAACATACATAATGCCCCCACCATGGGGCATTATCCGACACGTGGCATCCTAGTCAGCGTTGGGGCATTATAGCAAAAGTGGCGTAGTGGGGCATTATGCCAATAACCCCCATTCAATCATTATAAAAAAAAAAAAAAAACCAAAAGTGGCGTAGTGGTCAAACACAATCACATGCAAAAGTGGGGTTGTCAGACTGAAGAACACTCCCATTGGCCACATACAAAACTATGTCAGAAAATGAAACCAAACTTCAGCGTTTTCTTAAAAATGCCGGTGTGCATTTTTTTCAAATATAACGCCCGGAAACGCCGGGTGTAGTGGGAGGGGGGCGTTATCCGGCGTTTTTTTTTGAAAAATTTTTAAAAACCACGCCCCACTACGGGTGGTCTAATAAACATGAAAGTGGGTTTGTAGGTTTATAAAGGATAGTAGTAAACTTCTTTTTGAAATGAGTTAAATGCCCGGATAGTCCCTGTGGTTTGCCATTTTTTCACCTTTAGTCCCTAACTTTCTAAAATTACAGCTATAGTCCTCAACTTTTCAATTTTCGTTCCCGGATAGTCCCTGTGCCTAACATCAGTTAGTTTTCTCAGTTAAGAGGGTGTGAAATGACTAAATTGCCCATGAACAATAAAAAAATAAAAAATAAAGATGGCCACCCTCATCTTCTTCCTTCCCCCCTCTCTCTCTAAAACCTACCACCACCTTAGCCATCGCAACTGGCTTTCAATTTTCGATTTGATTCGTTGAGTTTCAGTTGAAATTTTGATAATTTCAGACGATTTTCGGACTGTTTCTGGTGTGTTGTTTGAAATTTTCGAACTTTCATTTAAGCATTCTATTGATACACGATGACTTTCATACATGAATATGATTGGTTGATACGATTTAAGAATTGAAATCGTTTGGAATTGTTGATGTTTTCATTCAAGATATGAATCGAATTTGAAAGATATAAATTTTTTAATGAATGTTATCGTTCTTAGAATTAGAAGTTGTAGGTGTTAGTTGACTTGTGTTTGTCAAACAGAAAAGGAAAAAGATAAGAGCAAATGCGATGGTTTCTTTGCTGTTTACGAATTGAATCTAGAAGTAATCTTTAGAGTTCCATTGAGACACGAAAGTGAATCTGATAAAACTTGTGCTAGAGTTGCAGATTGAATCGTTTAAAACTTTGTTTTTGTTGCTCATCGAGTAGAAAGAAGAAAACAAGATCACAAGTTTTGGTAAATGCAGATTAGAAAATGATGAAACAATGGTTAACCGGGTGGGGTTAACTCACTGGTCTCGTCAATAAGGTTAATCCCTTCTTTCCGAGGATCGCTTGGCTAGATCGTCTGGTGGTGGGTTTCCTGCACAAGGAAACAAACCGTGACTCGTAACAAGGAGGATGGGGTGGGGGTGCTCCTTGTTACCACTCTCCGGCGTGAGAATCAATAGTTTGCTTGGGAAGCAAAGTGTGATAGTAGTAGTAGCGAGAGAGTTCAGAAGAGATACCTCAAACCTGGTTTGGGGTGAGTATTTATAGCCGATGAGTGAAGGAGGGTAGTTGAGTAGCTAGCCTGACATCGCACAGCTATTTGCAGGTATGTCAGACCTGTCGGTTACAGTGGTGATGCCACGTCCTGCTGTGGTGTCAGACTGTTGTATACACGTGGGCCGGTAGGTGACTGTTCCCAGTGCCACTTGCACTGTGGTGTCAGACCCACTTGCCTTGTAGGCAGGATGCGGTGCCAGGCCGCATCGCTGCTTGCGGTCATTTGATGTTGTTCCTGCGTTGGTTGTTCCATCCATGATTTATGCGGGATGCGGTGTCATGCCGCATCGCCGCTTAGTGACTGTTACTGTTGTCCAGATCCCTTGTCGTGACGAAAATGTTCATAGGATGCGGTGCGGGGCCGCATCGCTATGCGTAACATTGGTTTCCGTCCTTAAGGTAAGTCTTCTCATCACTGGACAGATTGGACCGCTGTGTTCGCGTGTGCCCACGCGGACATAGGTGAGTTATTGCTGGTGGGGGTTTTTGATAAGGGTAATGGTCATTCGCGGTCATGCAGACGCGAGATTTGGGACCATACCCCTTCAGAAAACGAGCTCGTTTATTGTTTCCTCGGTCGCAGATTAGAAAACGAGCTTGTTTTATATTGTTTCCTCCGTTGCAAATCTCCAGCAGGATCCGGACCCGGTTAATGTTACGAGCAGAGTTGTGGTCGGGCGGCACAAGATTCGGATCCGGTGGAGGTTATGAGAGCGCATAGGATAATTGAAGCGGTTAAACGGGAACAGAAGGTTCACTACGGGATTAGAAATCCAAGAGGTTTGATTGTTGTGGTCGGGCGCCATCGATTTATCAACACTAGCGGCAGTTGTAATTTGACGCCGGAAAACATGGCGGTGGAGACAGTGGCGGATCTTGCCTGTTGAACCTGCCAGGGCCGAAAGACACGGACACTAAAATTAGCACTACGGCCGAAAAACTTGCCATAATTTAAAGATATATATTTTTGCCTTTTTTGAGGGGTATGTAAAAAACGACATGCGGTATGGGTTATGGTGCGGTAAACCAGAGAAACCGCATGCCGCTTAAGTTTGGATAATGTTTGTCGCTTTTGTGTCGTCTACGTGGCTGATTGCACGTGTGGGTTGTTGAAAGTTGGTAGGATTCTGACATGTGATGATCTGAAAGGACGTTTGCACTGACCGAGGTCATAACTGCACTGTAGCAAGTAGTGTAAAGGTCTTTTCTTTCAGGCGCGTGGGCGGCCACGCGCGCATGATAACCGTCAGCTGAAAAGTCGCTGAACACGTGGTGATACGTCAGTGGCCCTTTTTGAACGTGGTATGTCGGTTTACTGCATCGCATTAATTGCGATGAGTATATAAGGGGAAACCGTTTGGTTTCTCCTCACTTTGTTCAAATTTCAAAAAATTTCTCCGGTGAAAGAAAGTGTGTTCTCCGCGTCTTCTCAGACTGACCTGTCTGTAATTCCGGTTGTTCTCTGAGTTTTCTTGCAAACTCATACTTCTTCCTTCTTCATCTTTATTTCTTGATGGCTGAACCATCTAACCCACATAATGTGGAGGGTGAAAACCCTGAAACGTCTTCTCTGGTGGCCGGGGAAGAAGAAGATGATGGTGGTAGTGCCCCTGGTGGTGGCTTGCCACCTTTGAAGTGGTCGAAAGCGTCGTTCGACCAACTGATGACCAGTACACAGATGCCCCCCGAGTTTGGGGCTGTTTATCCCCAAGACGGTGACACCGGAGCTTGTGCTCCAGCCGGTCATGTGACCATGTGGGCTGATTCTTTCATCGATGGTAACCTTCGTTTACCATTGACCGTTTTTGTTGCTGAGTTGTTGGAGTATTACAAGGTCCATATCTCCCAAATGAGTCCTTTTGGGTTTATTCGTATTAGACACTTTGAATCAACTTTTCGTGCTCTTGGTTTGCCGGTTACCATTGATAATTTTCGGGGGTTTTATCAGTTGACGGTGAACACTGGGTTCTTCTCTTTCAGAGAACGGTACGGAAGCATCAAGTTGATGACCCCTCCCAAGGGTATTACAAAGTGGAAGAGCAAGTTCTTCTATGTTAAGGCTGCCGCGGTTGTTCTCAACATCACTTTGCGGAATGTTAATGAGCCTATCCCTGCGGAGGATATTGCCATTCCTAATGCGGAGAATGCGGAGTGGTTCCCAAGGTTGAGGACTATTGAGCATAGGCCGTTGGAGAACAATGAATTGTGGATGCTGCGGATGTTATTGACTAGGGCTGATAAGCATGCAAGGCCCGTTGTGCGGGAGAAAACTGGTGGTAAGTGTTCTTATCCTTGTGCGGTTTCATTATTCCCTTGTTCGTTATTAATTTGAACGTGTATTATCAGAAGTTGTTGTTGAGCTGTGGAAGATTTTTGATCCAACCTTTACTGGCAAGGTTGATATTGTCAAAACTGCTGAAGGTGCAGGTTTTAATTTGACCATTCTCCATAACTTCCGCATTCCTACACGCGAGGCAATGAAAGCACCCCTGCCGCAGGGCAAAGGTATAATTCATAGCCTTCTTTTCTTGCCTTGTAAGTTTCATGTTGCTGATATTTTACATGCAAGTACTCTTGGGGCCCTTGGTAAGTTTGAGTCAAAGGGTGCTCCCAAAAAGCATGCAGAGAAGAAGCAAGTGGATAACCCCGTGCGGGGTCGCGGCAAGAAGAAAACTGAGGCTCCTGTTGTTCCGCCTTTGGTTCTGCATGCAGCAGGTATCTCTCGTTCTCATTTCCGCAGATATACCGATTACGTGGTAGTATCTGACACCCTTGAGGGCTTGGGTGTTCCAGGTGCTGGTGCGGCCACAGGTGGAACCACTGCGGGTTCCAAGCCTGCTGATGAGAAGAAAAGAAAAGCAGGGAAAGCTGTTGATGCTGGTGAGAAAAAGAAGCCGAAGATTCAGACCAGACGCGGGGCTTTTGTGGGACAAAAGAAGCCTGTGGTTGTTCTTGGTACGTAATGCGTAACTTGGACAAGTATTTTGTGTTTGTACTTGTAGTTTAACGTATTTTTGCTTTGATTGCAGAACCCCAAGATGAAGGGTTCTCCATCTTTGATGCTCCTCCTCCTCCCCCGCATGACACTGCTGCGGATGTGGGGGTTCATAAGGTTGTTACGCCTGAGCCCTCTGTGCGGGAGGAGGATACTGGGAAGGGGCCTGCGGCCCAGATCTATGACACGGTGGATTCCCATGATAATGTCATTACCCCAGAGGATGCTGATGATCTGGGCCTGAAATTTGCTTATACTGAAAGGCCGAAGTCTCCTGCTGCTGAGAAGGCTTCTGGTTCCGCTTCCGGGGGTGCGGGTTTTACAGAGACTCCCATTCAGCCTGAAGAGTCTGAATTGGAGTATTATTACCGCACCTATACGAAAGATCGGGCCGTGACTTATCACCGCCCCCCTGGACCGTACTGCAAGGGGATGATATTACTGCTGACCCCTCCGCGAGTAGGGAGATTTTGGGTGGTTTGGGCACCCCTTTTGAAGTCAACCGGGCCCGTTCTCTGTCAAGTGAGGCCCAGATTAACCAACTCTCCTCCATGCTTGTTGGGAGTTCCGTAATGGCCAATGCCATTATGGAAAAGTATAAGGTGTTGGGGCGCAGGGAGGAGGAGAATGTGCGCTTGCGTGCCGAGGCTGAGGAGTTGGTGAAGGCTGCACGTGGTGGTGCAGAGCAGCTTGAAAGGGATAGGGCTGCGTTTGAAAAGTGTAAGCAGACTGAAGAGTGGGCTGCAACTGCTGAGCTTAAACAGGTTCGTACCCTTGCAAAACTGCTTTCCACTGAGCGCAAGAGTTGGAAAGAATCTCTTTCTAATGAGCGCGAGACACTTTCTAATGAGCGCAAGGTTTGGAAAGACTCTTGGGCCAAACAGAATGAAACTCTCTTTCGTGTTCGCCAGGAGCTTGTTAATGCTAAGGCAGCAAATGCTGCGCTGGTTAAAGAGAAGGCAGCAGCTGTTGCGGCTGGCCAAGAGGCCAAAGAGGCGGAAGCTCGCCTTGCAAAGGCTCTTGAAGAGGCCAAGGAGGCGGGGGCCCGCGCTGCAAAGGCTCTTGAAGAGGCCAAGGAGGAGGGGGCCCGCGCTGCAAAGGCTCTTGAAGGGGCAAATATTGATCGTACCAACTTATCGAAAACTATCTTGGGCCTTCAGGTACAAGTCTTTTTTGCCTTTGAATTTGCGTATGTCTCACAAGTATGTTGATAATATTTGTATACTTGTGTTCTTCTTGAAAAAAAAGGGTGAAGTGCGGACCCGGGCGGCCGTTATTGAGGAAGTCTCTGCCCGTGCTGCTGAAGCTGAAGCGCGGGCAAGAGAGGCTGAAGAGGCTAGAGATAGCCTTGCTTCGTCACTTGAGCTGCTCAAGGCTAACCGTGAATGGATGCGTATGCACGGGATCGGGCATGTAAGTATCCGTTGCCTTCGTTATTTTTGTTGTAGGTTTGCCTTTGATAACCTTTGTATTCTTGTTTCGCATATTGTTACGGCCATCCTTGACGCACCTGAGAATGTATCAGGTGTTAATGAGATTAAGGAGTGTGCCCGGGATGCTGGTTTTAAAGCTGGCTATAATCATTGCATTGGCCATATGAATGTTATGGCCCAGGGCCGATATACTGATGAGCGATCCGGGTTCCACGGTGTGGATACTGAAGCGCTTCTTGATGCAGCGGTTACGGCGTTTAACGAAACAACCCTTTCCGGTCTGGAGGAGCTTGAAAAGTGTCTAGAAGCGGAGGACTATGTGGACCGCTTGCGAGTGTTATACGCTGATGAAGAAGATGAGGAGAAACCTGCTGTGGAGGGCAAGGATGGTGCGGGCTCCAATGGTACAAAGAAAGACTAGGCTGGCCTGCGTGCCTTTTTTGTTTCCTTATCTAAATGTCAAAAACCTTATGTAAATCCCTTGTGCACCGCATAGGTGTAGGAATTTTTTGAATATAAAGTGTTAGCCCCTCTGTTCAATTTATACAAGTGTTTGTATTACTTGCTTGTTTGAACTTAAATGAGTTTAATGTTATTGTGAATAACACCAGGTCTGTACTTTGCCTTTTGCATATCTAGATGATATGCAAGTATGAAAACTCTATCCAGCCGGATAGACAGCGTTGCCATTGCTGGCCTATTATAATAGTTGCGTGTGGTTACCACTCTGTGTGGGTATCGCGAATGAAGGTTTTGCCAATCTGTTTTTGTGGATACCGCAGAGTGGAACACGCATTTGTAATAGAAATAAATAAACAATATTGCATTGAATCGTCTATTTATTTATTTGCAAATGGCCTGCGACCCGATAGGTTACATGTAGAAAACATGGTTTACATATAACAGCGTCGAAGCTGCTGTGCATTCCATGTGCGTGCGATGGTTTTACCTTCTAATGTTTGTAGTTTATACGCGCCTTTGCCCAAGACCTCTTGGATGAGGTAGGGTCCTTCCCACTTGGGGGCAAGTTTCCCTGGGCTTTCCGCGTTGGATGTTTCGTTGTCACGAAGGACGTAGTCTCCCGGATTAAAGGTACAAATGCGGACACGTGCATTGTAGTACTTTTCGAGTTTGGTTTTGTATTTGGCCTCATTGATGGCAGCGTTTTCACGCCTTTCTTTTAGGAGGTCCAAGTCAACCCTGCGTTCCTCATTGTTGTCTATCTTCTTGATAGCCAACATTCTTGGTGAAGGGAGGCCTATTTCTGCGGGGATCACCGCTTCAGTACCATAGACTAGGCTGAAGGGTGTTTCCCCATTACTTGTCTTTGGGCTTGTTCTGTGGGCCCATAAGATGCTTGGGAGTTCATCGACCCAGCCGCGTCTGGCTGTTCCCAACCGTGCTTTGATGCCTTCGACTAAAATTTTATTGATACTCTTGACCTGGCCATTCCCTTGCGGATGCGCCACTGAGGAGAAGATGTGTTCAATATTTAGCTCCTTTAGCCATTTTTGAAAGCATCGGCGGTGAAATTGGTACCGTTATCGGTGACGATGCACATTGGTAGACCGAAACGGCAGATGATATGTTCCCACACGAATTTCCTTGTTATCATAGCGGTGGTTGATGCAAGTGGCTTTGCCTCTACCCATTTTGTAAAGTAATCAACAGCCACTATGATAAATTTCACTGCACCTGGTGCGTCTGGAAATGGTCCCACCACATCGATTGCCCATTTCTGGAATGGCCATGCGGTGGTGACGGGGATCAGGTTGTTCTTGGGACGCAAGGTCTTGGGAGCATGTCGCTGACAATTGAAACACTTGCGTAAGATTTTGACTGCATCCAGGTGCATGCCGGGCCAGTAGTACCCGGCATTCATGACTTTGGCCACCACCATGCGTGGTCCTGCATGTATGCCACATATTCCTTCGTGTATTTCTCTGATAAGGTACGTGGCATCTTGAGGGTCGACACATCGTAGGAGTGGCCCCAGGTATGATTTACGGTATAAGATACCGTCTCCCATTTGGTAATGGCACGCTTTGTATTGTAGCTTGCGTGCCTCTGACTTGCTTTCGGGAGTAACACCTGATTGCAAGTATGCAATGATCGGTGTCATCCAGGACGTTGTGCCATACTGGATGACATTGACTTGGCGCAGTGGTACGGAAGGATTTTGCAGAATTTCGATTCGTACCTCTTTTGCCAGGTGTTGGAAGCTGGTGGATGCGAGTTTTGATAGTGCATCCGCGGGTTTATTATCACTCCTGTTGATATGGTGAATATTGAAGGAGGTGAACTTTGATTTTAGTTGCAAGGCCTGTTCGAGGTAGAGGATCATGATATCCCCTCTTGCGGCATAGTCGCCGCGCATCTGCCCTGCAACCAATAGTGAGTCGACGTGTGCTTCCAAATGTTGGACGTCGAGTTTGATTGCCAGACGCAGCCCTGCCAGTAGGGCCTCGTACTCTGCCTCGTTATTCGTGCTTTGGAAATTGAGGCGGATTGCATAGGTAAGTTCTTGGCCGTCGGGGCTGACGAGTCGCAGACCCGCACCTGCACCATCTTCGTTGGACGCGCCATCTGTATATAGTGCCCAGGTTTCTGCGGGGGATGGTGGTGATGTAGGGTTTTGTTCTTCTTCGCATTCTTGGATGCGGTTTGCTGGTACTTCGGCAACGAAATCAGCCAAGACCTGGCCTTTGATTGCGGGACGCGGCTTGTAGATTAGCGAAAGCGCGCCCAGCTCGATTGCCCATTTTGCTAACCTCCCAGAGATGTCGGGTTTGGATAGGATCGGGCCGATCCTGTAGTTGGTTAGCACTGTGATGACGTGGTTCGCGAAGTAGCGTCGTAAGCGTCTCGACGCGTGCACCAGTGCTAGTACCAACTTCTCCATGATGGAGTACCTTGTCTCTGGGTTGTTAAGCATTTTGCTGATGTAATAAATGGGTGTTTGGACTCCTTCCCTCTCCACTATGAGTACCGCGCCCACCGCGTTGTCCGCGGCAGACAGGTATAAAATAAGTGGCTCATCTTTTCGTGGTGCGGTTAAAGTTGGGAGTTGGATCAAACACTCTTTCATCTCCCGGAAAGCTTTTTCGGCCTCTGCGGTCGATTGGAATTGTTCCTTTTTTAGGCAGCTCCGCAGGGTTTTGATGAAAGGGTATGACTTAGCTGCGTGGTTGGCTAAGAATCTGTTTAGTGCGGCTAGCCTGCCGGCTAGTCGTTGCATTTCTTTCATCGTAGAGGGCGATGGCATGCGTTCGATCGCATGAACTTTTTCTGGGTTTACCTTGAATCCATCTTTGGTTACGATGAATCCGAGGAATTTGCCTTCTTCCATTCCAAACGAGCATTTCCCTGGATTAAGCTTCATGTTGACGCTTCGCAGAGTTTGGAATGTTCTTTCGATATCGTTGAGCATGGTGTCTTCCTCCATGCTCATGACGACCAGGTCGTCCATATAGATTTTGACACTTTTGCTGATTTGACCGCGAAAAGTGTCGTTCATCAACTTTTGATAGGTTGCGCCCGCGTTGCGTAACCCGAACGGCATTTTGGTGTAGCAGTAGTTCCCGGTAGGAGTGCGGAATGCCGTTTTGTCTTCATCTTCGATTGCCATCTGTACCTGGTGGTAGCCTTTGTAACAATCGAGGAAGCACTTCCATCGAAATGGTGCGAGGTTATCGACCTTCTCGTCGATCTCTGGAAGTGCGTAACAATTCTTGGGGCAGGCCTTATTGAGGTCTTTGTAATCGACACACATGCGCCAGCCCCCGCTTGGTTTTTCTACCATGACTGGGTTGGACAACCAAGTCTGGTATTTGACTTCCCGCAGGATGCCTGCGGAGAGCAGTTCCTGTACCTGCTCTTCCATCGCCGCGTTTTTTGTTGATCCAAGGTGGCGTTGGCCTTGGATCACCGGCTTGATACCTGGCATGGTATTCAAGAAATGTTGCGCGATTTCGCGTGGCACCCCTGTCATGTCTGCGGGTGTCCATGCAAAAATATCTTGGTTCCTGAAGAGGAGTTGCTTCAGGTGCGCTTTGATGGTAGGGGACAAGGCGTGGCCCAACGTAACTGTTTGCTCTGGGTGTCTTGCATTTAGAACCCATTTTTCTGGTTGAGTGTTGGGGGTAGGCCTTGCTACCTTGGCCGGACGCAGCTCGTCCGTAGACAAAACTTCTCTTCGGGTGTATATTATCGCGACCCCCGTCTTGGTTGGAAAACCGATAGCAGAGTGAGGGACGGATGTGATCATGTTGAAATCGCCCTGGGACTCTCTCCCGAGGAGTACGTCGTACTTGGAGGTGTGCGGTAAAACCATGAAGTTTACCTCCTCCGTCCTTATGTGCCTCCCGTTGGTGAGGTGCACAGGAAAAGTAATCTGGCCCAGGGGGAATACGGTTTCCCCTGCAAACCCGGCCAACGGGTAGTCTGCTGGCTGCAACCGATCTTTGTCTTCTTGATCGAATTGGTTGAAGCACTGTTCGTATATAATATCAGATGTACTGCCCGGGTCGATGAATAATCGCTCGGTGCAGTAATGAGCCAGGTGGCCTGTTATGACCACGGCGCGCCTATCGCGCGGTCCGCCTCGGACTTTTGGAAAGATGACTTGCTCGTCTTTCCAGTCATTGTCCGGTCTTCTCGCCGCCTTACGCGGTCTTCCTTTTCCTCCATTGATCATGTGGGTAGAGGCCACATACATGGTCTTTTTACCTGTGGAGGTGCCCTCGTTATGGGGGGTGATGCGCTTGGTAGCTTTTTGTGCGCCTGTCAACAGGTGTTGCAGTTTCCCCTCTTTTAGGGCTCGCTCAATCTCCAGTCGGAGACTGATGCAGCTGTTTGTTGTGTGGGCGTTGTCCTTGTGATACTCGCAGTAGAGTGCGAGATCTTGGTTATTTTTGGACTTCATTGGTTGGGCTGGTCGCAGGAATTGCGCGTCTATAAGGAGGACGTCGCTTGGCGACTGGTTGATCTCGGTCCAGCTGCGGTCCCGAGACTCTTTCTTCGACGCCCGGTTTTCACGTTGGGCGTTGATTGTAGCCCTTGCGTCAGGCTGGTTGTTACGCGGGACATATGGTTTGGGATCGCTGGCGCGATTCCGTGTGTCCCGGTTGCGCTTGTGTTCTTGGTGGGAGGATTGGCCTTCTGTTTGGGGCTGTGCCTTTAATAAGTGCGGTCTGAGAGATCGCTGAGTCTGGGCGTATGTCTTGACCGCAGCCATGACATCTTCCCATTTCTTAGGCAAGCCGTCCTTGCCAGAGATATTCATAACCATTTGTTCGTCCTTGACTGCAACGATGAAATGGTTACGTGCCATCTGGTCGGCCACGTCGCCTATCTCTAGGCATTCTTTATTGTAACGGACAACGAGTGCCTCAAGCGATTCGTTGTCTCTGCTCCAGATGTTCATGACGTCCATAGAGTCACGTTCGTAACGTCGTTGCTGGCTAAAGTGTGCGAGGAACTTTTCTTGCAAGTCCTCGAATGAGGCCAATGATCCCACCGGCAATGAATCGAACCAAGCCATGGCCAGACCTGTTAGCGTCGACGAAGATGTTCATGTGATCATCTGGGTCGGTCGAACCGTTATATTTCCCAATGTTTAATGGGAATTTTGTGGTGGTGACATCGGCGTGGGTGATTTCTGGGGCGAATTTGGAGTTTTCGGCCGCAGATTTCGGCCTGTAGGGTTGGCTTTAGTGGTGTTTTGCAGCGCGGAGGTATGTGGTACGAGGGTGAGTGGGAGGGACATAGTTATGTCCTCCGGGTCTACTGCTGGTAGCATGAGACTCCCCGCGGTATGTACCGTCGTCTGGATCGGTATGGCCTTGCCCTTCATGGTGGGACTGGGGTCCCAGTCGGCTATGAATGCCGAGGCCGCGGTGGGCTGTAGACTGTCGCCTATCCTCGCCATGGGAGCCTAAGCGGCTATGTATAGGGTTTCTGCGGCGGGACCCATATGTGGAATCGTCCGCATCCAGCGTGCGGACATCGCAGTATGAGGAACCGCGGTCTTCGTACCTGCTTCTGGAGGCCGGATGTGTTGGAGCCCTGCCGTCGTATTGTAGAGTACGACCCGCAGGGGTAGGCCCAGCAGATACTTGCGCATCTGCGCAGGCTCTATTGTATGCTGCGGCCAGCAAAGCTTGTTGCTGGTCGTACCAGGTATGAAGGTTCATGCCTGGAGGTATCACAGAAGCGTACTGTGATAGATCATGGCCGAACGTAAGGGATGCACCCCCTTGCGTTGATGTGCCAATATGTTCAATGTTTGGGGCTGGAGGGGCAGTCCCCGTAGGCCCTGTGTTTACGGGGTTTAGGTTATCCCCGGTAGTGTTGTTTTGACGATCAGACATGGTCTTTGGAGAGAGGGATGGTTGGGAAAAGTGCTAAGAGTAGCGGTGGGCGCCAATGATGAAACAATGGTTAACCGAGTGGGGTTAACTCACTGGTCTCGTCAAGAGGGTTAATCCCTTCTTTCCGAGGATCGCTTGGCTAGATCATCTGGTGGTGGGTTTCCTGCACAAGGAAACAAACCGTGACTCGTAACAAGGAGGATGGGGTGGGGGGTTGCTCCTTGTTACCACTCTCCGGCGTGAGAATCAGTAGTTTGCTTGGGAAGCAAAGTGTGATAGTAATAGTAGTGAGAGAGTTCAGAAGAGATACCTCAAACCTGGTTTGGGGTGAGTATTTATAGCCGATGAGTGAATGAGGGTAGTTGAGTAGCTAGCCTGACATCGCACAGCTATTTGCAGGTATGTCAGACCTGTCGGTTACGGTGGTGATGCCACGTCCTGCTGTGGTGTCAGACTGTTGTATACACGTGGGCCGGTAGGTGACTGTTCCCAGTGCCACTTGCACTGTGGTGTCAGACCCGGATAGTCCCTGTGCCTAACATCAGTTAGTTTTCTCAGTTAAGAGGGTGTGAAATGACTAAATTGCCCATGAACAATAAAAAAATAAAAAATAAAGATGGCCACCCTCATCTTCTTTCTTCCCCCCTCTCTCTCTAAAACCTACCACCACCTTAGCCATCGCAACTGGCTTTCAATTTTCGATTTGATTCGTTGAGTTTCAGTTGAAATTTTGATAATTTCAGACGATTTTCGGACTGTTTCTGGTGTGTTGTTTGAAATTTTCGAACTTTCATTTAAGCATTCTATTGATACACGATGACTTTCATACATGAATATGATTGGTTGATACGATTTAAGAATTGAAATCGTTTGGAATTGTTGATGTTTTCATTCAAGATATGAATCGAATTTGAAAGATATAAATTTTTTAATGAATGTTATCGTTCTTAGAATTAGAAGTTGTAGGTGTTAGTTGATTTGTGTTTGTCAAACAGAAAAGGAAAAAGATAAGAGCAAATGCGATGGTTTCTTTGCTGTTTAGGAATTGAATCTAGAAGTAATCTTTAGAGTTCCATTGAGACACGGAAGTGAATCTGATAAAACTTGTGCTAGAGTTGCAGATTGAATCGTTTAAAACTTTGTTTTTGTTGCTCATCGAGTAGAAAGAAGAAAACAAGATCACAAGTTTTGGTAAATGCAGATTAGAAAATGATGAAACAATGGTTAACCGGGTGGGGTTAACTCACTGGTCTCGTCAAGAAGGTTAATCCCTTCTTTCCGAGGATCGCTTGGCTAGATCGTCTGGTGGTGGGTTTCCTGCACAAGGAAACAAATCGTGACTCGTAACAAGGAGGATGGGGTGGGGGTGCTCCTTGTTACCACTCTCCGGCGTGAGAATCAGTAGTTTGCTTGGGAAGCAAAGTGTGATAGTAGTAGTAGTGAGAGAGTTCAGAAGAGATACCTCAAACCTGGTTTGGGGTGAGTATTTATAGCCGATGAGTGAAGGAGGGTAGTTGAGTAGCTAGCCTGACATCGCACAGCTATTTGCAGGTATGTCAGACCTGTCGGTTACGGTGGTGATGCCACGTCCTGCTGTGGTGTCAGACTGTTGTATACACGTGGGCCGGTAGGTGACTGTTCCCAGTGCCACTTGCACTGTGGTGTCAGACCCACTTGCCTTGTAGGCAGGATGCGGTGCCAGGCCGCATCGCTGCTTGCGGTCATTTGATGTTGTTCCCGCGTTGGTTGTTCCATCCATGATTTATGCGGGATGCGGTGTCATGCCGCATCGCCGCTTAGTGACTGTTACTGTTGTCCAGATCCCTTGTCGTGACGAAAATGTTCATAGGATGCGGTGCGGGGCCGCATCGCTATGCGTAACATTGGTTTCCGTCCTTAAGGTAAGTCTTCTCATCACTGGACAGATTGGACCGCTGTGTTCGCGTGTGCCCACGCGGACATAGGTGAGTTATTGCTGGTGGGGGTTTTTGATAAGGGTAATGGTCATTCGCGGTCATGCAGACGCGAGATTTGGGACCATACCCCTTCAGAAAACGAGCTCGTTTATCGTTTCCTCGGTCGCAGATTAGAAAACGAGCTTGTTTTATATTGTTTCCTCCGTTGCAAATCTCCAGCAGGATCCGGACCCGGTTAATGTTACGAGCAGAGTTGTGGTCGGGCGACACAAGATTCGGATCCGGTGGAGGTTATGAGAGCGCATAGGATAATTGAAGCGGTTAAACGGGAACAGAAGGTTCACTACGGGATTAGAAATCCAAAAGGTTTGATTGTTGTGGTCGGGCGCCATCGATTTATCAACACTAGCGGCAGTTGTAATTTGACGCCGGAAAACATGGCGGTGGAGACAGTGGCGGATCTTGCCCGTTGAACCTGCCAGGGCTGAAAGACACGGACACTAAAATTAGCACTACGGCCGAAAAACTTGCCAAGGCCGAACATAGTATATATACAAAATTTCGATCGAAATGCGAAAAATTAGCATTACGGCCGAAAAACTTGCCAGGGCCGTGGCCCTGCCACGACTCCACTAAGATCCGCCCTAGGTGGAGATCCGTTGTGCCGGCCACCCTCCATCTCCACCTTCGTATTTCTCTTACTTCTCTCTCTGTTTCTCTATTTTGCAGGTGTGTGTGAGTGAGCAAGATGAAGAAGTGGTGTAGGCGGTGATTTGATGGTGTTGGTGGAGGTGATGGTGTGATGTTTGGATGGAGATAGTTAAGGTTTATTTGCAGAGAAATAGGGAGAGAGAGAGAGAGAGAGGTGGGTGAGAGTAGAGAGAAAGATTTGTAAATGCTTGAATAGTCCTTGTGTTTTATTTATTATTTATAAAGGATACTTTGGTCATTTCACACCCATTTAACATCAAAATCTAACCCTCATCCGCTTCAGGGACTATCCGGGAACGAAATTGCAAAAGTTGGGGACTATACCTGTAATTTTAGAAAGTTAGGGACTAAAGGTGAAAATAGAGCAAACCACAGGGACTATCCGAACATTTTTCTCTTTTGAAATTGTAATAAACTTATAACTGGCTTAAACGGCCATAACATAAGTTGATGAGTAGACTTGTTGAACTTTTAAAATACAACTAAAATATGTCTGATTCTTCAAATATTTTTCGAACATTGGCAAATATCAACAAGCACCAGTGGTCTAGTGGTAGAATAGTACTCTGCCACGGTACAGACCCGGGTTCGATTCTCGGCTGGTGCATGCAATGAAGAAAAGCGCTTATCGTGATGTTGGGTCATCACAATAGTTCGATTATTCGAATCATACAAGCGTATCTGAGCTTTCTTTTTTACAATTTTCTTTACTTTTTACAAAGAGACAAAACAAGTTACCAATGGGCCTAATGTAGTTTCTGAATATTCCTTGTCAATAAATTGTTATAATATAGGGCTTTAATATATTATATTTGGTTTATGAATCTGAATCAAAATATTTCAAGTTTTAATTATTTATTTGTATTTTACTTCAACTTAATTAAGAATCAATGTTTGTTTGGAATTTAAAGAGTTTTAAAACGGGGTTATAATCATATTACTAATGTTTATTTTATTGTTATTGTTTCTACGTCAATTCTTCATGGGTCGAATCTCACTGCCAGGCAGATCATATCTAGTGGAATTATATATATACATTAAATCCATTAAGTCTAACCAACTTTCAAATCCATCTTCACCGTCGGATCATGCTGAGATTAAATCTCAGCCCTTTAAACTCAAAAAAAACTGCTCCCATGGCAGTTCAGGGAAGTTTCTCAGCTTGGTGGTTTTGCTCTACATTATTATTATTCTGCCCATGATCTCCCCGTTTAGAATCAGTTACCAAAACTGTAAAAGTGGCAGTTTATACCCGTCCCACACCCTCTCTCCTATTCAGAAGCAGTTATCACCAGTTAGTTTCGTTTTCCCTTAAATCTTTCGTCGTCCCAAACTGCTTTTGAGAGAGCAGTTTTAGCAAGTCACAAAATAACTCCCCACTCTCCCCTTTTATCTCCTTATAATCCTCACATAGTAAAAGAGGTTTTTAGGTTCTCTATATATAGAAACGCCACTCCCACACACATTTCACTATCTTTCTTCTCTCTCGTCAGCAACCCATCAGACCACCATGTGTACAAACCCTCCGGTGGTATTTAATTTCGTGAATCACTCCACTATCTATTTGAACATATTAGTGCAAAATCAAACCGATTTGAACACGGGAGGGATTTGGGTGATGAAACCCCAAAAATGTTATGGTAATTTGTTCAAATCCACACATATACATCAAAGGCAAAGCTTCAGCAGCTGCATCTGCATCGACAACCGTGAATTTCTTACACTCTGGTAATTCGTTCGAATTCGCCGTTAATTATGTGTGGATTGTGTCATTTCTCCATTCAAGATTGATTTCACATTGATTTGGTTTGTTGCAGTGATGTTGTTTGATTGTTATATAGTTAGCAGATCATTCCGGAGAATTAAGCCCTAAATTCTGGTAATGCGAAAGTTGAATAATTTTCTGTTCTCAATTAGCGATTAGTTCTATTGTATAATCTGATTTGTTTTCCTATATTAGTAGAGATGTATGGTCTTTATTACTACAAAGGTAAACCAAAAAGGTCAGTAGTTGTTGTGAAATCATTTGAAGCCAGGAATGACCAGGTAGCAGACGACTGGGGTTAGTGTTTTTTCTTTATCACAAAATTAGGATTGATCCTAATTTTAGATTTCATGGGTTTTATGCCAAAAAGTTACAGGGGTGTTTTAATTACAATGTTTGATTGTTAATATGTTGTGATATTTGACAGGAACCAAAAACACTTACATAGAAACATATTGCAAATCAAAAATTGATTTGGAGGAATGAGAACTTCGGACTATGGTCTCCACCTCCCTCTCCTGGCCTAATCGTTCACGATTTTGGGTTAGTTTTTGTCTTTTATTGTTGTTTAATTCTTTTTCCTGTTTCCCCAATTGGATATTATTTGGCTGCTATTTTTTGTACATGAGTTTCTTGATAGTATTGTATCTTTTGGAATTTATCTAGGTGTTGAAAAAAAAATGTTTTGTTGGGAATTTGATTGGATGAATGTTGGAGAGAGCTTCTTGATTAGGCTATGGAGAAGTTTGCTGATGTTTCAAGTTTTTTTTTTTTTTAAGAAAATTGTATAACTATAATCCAAAGTATACAAAATAATAAGTTTTTAGGTAAATATGGATGCAATTTTTTTATACTAAGTTTGCCCTTGATTTTGGTGGATGGTAGGTTTGTGGCTGAGCATAAAGGATTTACATACCTACACTTCCGTTAAAGAGGTATTATTGATGGCGAGAAACCTGCAGTTGAATTAAAACAAGAGCAAGGCAGCAGGCTGCATAGTTGTTGCTACACTGTGGAAAATTGGTTGCAGAGAAATGAAAAATATTTAAAGGGGTCCAATTCTCATTTGCAAAAGTACTCGACGAAATTAAAGAATGTACTTTTATGTGGTTAAGAGATACAGAGCTAAAATGAGTTATATTGGTATAGAATGCTGGAGTAATTTTGGTTTGTATATAATAGTGTAGTAGGAGAGTGACAGTATGTACATTGGGCTCTTTAGCTCCTGGTTAGAGACCATTTTGTTTGAATAAATTTTTAACCTTATTTGTTCAAAAATAAAAAAAAAATTGGGCCCTTAGGACATATGTTAGACTAAACTCACTTTTACGAAGTGGCGGATGCAAGCTATTTCGTTAGCTACATGTGGTATGAGGGTGGTGGATGGGATCACGGATTTCCACGTGGGGAATGATTCTCATGGTACACCGCCCCCTTCCTAAACCATGCCGGTTTGCATAGTTTAATCCATGACAACTATGACCCTCTTTCAATTAATTAGGGGATTTTGATTGGTGGAGGAGAATGGTGGATGGTAGTGGGGGTCATTGTCCATACCATATAGAGTGATGGATTAGGTTGGTGGATAAGGGTGGGGTGACGTGACGTGACGTGACGTGACGTAACGTAACGTAACGTAACGTAACGTAACGTAACGTAACGTAACGTAACGTAACGTAACGTAACGTAACGTAACGTAACGTAACGTAACGTAACGTAACGTAACGTAACGTAACGTAACGCTGACGTCAACTCAACTCTTCTCTTCACTCCTCATTTTGCACTCAAACGTAAGGGGTGCTCCCCTCTCCACTCCCCAACCAATCATAGCCATTTGAGGGGTCAAGTGGTCGAAAAAATCAACATGGCACAAGGGGTGAGTAGTCCCCGGGTGTTTTGAGTGTGCCGCATACAAAATGGGGATGTCGACAGTGTTACCACGAGGTAACAACTTCACCGCACACCATCCCCGCTAACACTCGGTTCACCCTTATTGTGGATATGGGCCGATGGCTAATAACTAAACAAAAGGTGGGCGCAAAAAGATAAATTGATTGAGGATGGTTGTGATGTCCATTATAGTTTCGAGCAAAGTGAGGATGGTTTGCCAACATTCTCCATGCTTTGACTACTTACCACAGTTTCATATGGACCCAAAGCAAATTTTTTTCCTTTTTAAGTTTTTAGCGTAGTTTTTTTAATATAAACATCCTTACCAAATGTTTGTTACAATAAGGGGATCCTGGCTTTTAATGGATTATTTCTAAGTATCCCCAATAGATGATATCAAAAATACACCAAACTTGAGGGATGGGCATCGGGCATCAAGTCAGCATATTGAAAAGAGCCCCCCATTTGAGGTTAAAGAGGACGATCCAAAATCCAAAAAAAAAAAAAAAAAATTGAGGCAGTAAACCATGTTTGAATGTTATTACATTTTCCGCTCATGTTCTTGTACGTTACCACGCATATGTTTTTGCCTACCATTTACTTTTGCATTAAAATGACACCATTTCATGTTTTAGTACTCTTATCAGTTTTATTTTCTAACGTTTTGTGGTTGTAAACTGTTGACATTCGTTTTCCTTTTGTAGATTTAAAAATGGTGCTTTTGTTTGTAATGTTGTTTAAATTTGTGTGCACTTAATATAGATTAGCTTTGTTTGTTACGTTGTCCGACGTAACACGTCCAACGGACGGGTATTAAACTAGTTGCAACATGAGCTTAACCCATTAGAAGGAGTCTGGTTTCGAGGACCAGCATCCGATAATCAAGTCAATGTCGTTTATGACAAAACATCTATGTATATAACATCTATAACCAAATATAAAATATCCATGTATATAACGTTAAGAGAAAAATGCTCGAATAGTCCTTGTGGTCTGCCCATTTTTCACCTTTAGTCCCTAACTTTCTAAAATTACACCTATAGTCCCCAAGTTTTTGAATTTCGTTCCCGGATAGTCCCTTGCGTGGATGGGGGTTAGTTTTTGATGTTAGGTGTGTGTGAAATGACAAAAATACCCTTACTATCAAATTAATAACTAAAAAGTTAAAAGAAATATAATTAATATTTTACAATTTATGTAGGATCCACCACCTACCCTACACACTTCATCTTCCCCACTCCACACCACCACCACCACCATCTCCACCTTCAACCACCACCACCATCCCACCCCCCTTCACCGTAACCACTATTGCCACAACCATCCCTGCCGCAACCACCACCGCCGCCATCATATCAACATCAGTAAGATATGGAAGAAGAACTTGTTGAAGAGGTTTGCTGATGTTGATGTAACACACATACGCAAAAAAGATGATGGATACAACTATAAAACATATTAACTTTCATATTACCAAATTGATATATCTCTGACCAGGGGCGGATTTAGAGGGGTTTACCGGGTTCCCAGGAACCCAGTCGATTTGGAAAAAAAACATTTTTTTGTAGTGTAAACCTTGTATGATTTGGAAAAGAACGTTTTTTTGTAGTGTAAACCTTGTATGATTTGGAAAAAGGAACCCAGTGAAAAAACTAGCTGGATCCGCCACTGTCTCTGACATTATTTCACCTTAATAAATCGGGCTCAAAGTGATTTCTCAAAATCACAAATCAAAGAATCAAGGGTAAATTACACTTTTCGTCTTTTATGTTTGTACCGCATTACAATGGATACCCTTTAACTTTAATAATTACAGTTGCAATCCTTTATTTGTAAAACCTGTTACAGCATACGTCCTTTAACACTAACCTAGTTAAAATTTTCAGTAAAGTCAAGTCATCTAAGGGTAACTTAGGTGGTGTTTGTTTTTTTTCAAGAAGAGCTTCCTGGCCTCTTCTGTCTGCATCGTGCAGACGCGGGAAGAGGTTTAGCCTCAGAAGAGTGTTTGTTTTTTTTTTAGAAGTGTTTTTTACCTCTCCCCAGCCTCTTCCTGAGTAAGATATAAACCAAAGCTTTTTACCTCTTCTTGGCACCACCTCCACCTCCACCCCTGCTCCGCCACCACCACCCCTGCTCCGACACCACTGCTCCGCCACCACCACCCCTGCTCCGCCACCATCATCATCACCACCCCTGCTCCGCCACCATCATCATCATCATCATCATCACCACCCCTGCTCCGCCACCATCATCATCATCATCGATGGGAAACAAAACCCCCAAATCGATCGGAAACAAACCCCCCCAAATCGATCACATCTGTTATCATCATCATCGACACCACCTCCACCTCCGAAACCCCCACCTCCGCCGACACCCATCGACCTCCACCTCCGAAACCCTTAAATCGATGGCAAACAAAACACCCCAAATCGATCTGTTACATCATCATCATCATCGATCTGTTAGAGAGAGAGTAGAGAGAGATCAGTGTGTGGCGGTGATGATGATGGCGGTGGTGATGATGACGGTGGTGAAGTGGTGGCGGTGATGATGATGGCGGTGGTGTAGATTGTAGAGAGAGAGTAGAGAGAGATCAGTGTGTTGTGTGTGTGTTTTAAAATGATGAAGAGGTTTTATATAAAAAAAAAACAAACCCTCTTCTCCTTGCAGACTGCAGACATTTGGTCCACCTCTTCTCCTGCAGATGGCTGCAGATGTGGCCTGCAGCAGAAGAGGTTTTCCTGCAGAAAAAACAAACAGCACCTTAGTCTTTTTACCATTCTATTTAGTCCTTTTACCATTCTATTATATAAAACCTAAACTCCCTCCATCTCCTGCACCACCGCCACCATACATTCTCTCCTTTTAGGTCTTTCTTTTCTTTCATCCATCCTAACCCACAAGTACCTCCAGTCGAGGAACGTAGATCTGCAAGGGTGGAGTGATGGTTGTAGTTATTAGAGGGTGGAGGAGAGAGGATAGAAGAGAGTGATGGTTGATGTGGATGACAAGAACCCAGATCTGCAAAATCGCAGATCTGCCAGATAGTTGTGGAGGAGAGGTGATACTGTGGTGGTGGAGGGGAGGAGAGGAGAGGTGATGCTGTGGTGGTGGATGTGAGGAGAGGTGATGATGGGGACGGTTTGTTTAGGTAATTTGTTTAGGACAAAAATAAGTAATTTTTTTTTGGGTGCAGATCTAGTGATTTGTTTAGGATTTATTTGTGAATGTTTTGACATTGGGAATGCAGATATGGTATGAACTGTTAATTTGGGAACGTTCAATTGACTTTACCACATGACAAAATTAGGTAATCTTTTTTGTGTAGGAATTGATTGTTTGTTTAAGGTTTGATTTGATGGTGGTGTGGCTTGGTGATGGCAGGTGGTTGGAGGTGATGTGTGTTGGTGGTGAAGGTAGTTTGGGTGATGTGGTAAAATATCTAAACCTGGATATATATATATTTTTTGTTCTATTTATTAAAATATTTTAAAGTTAAAAGACTAAATTACCCTTATGGGATCAAAGTTAACTGAAATTTTTTAATCTGGTTGGTGCTAAAGGACGGAGGGTGTAATGTGTTTTACAAATAAAGGATTGTGATTGTAATTATTGAAGTTAAAGGGTATCCATTGCAATCCGATACAAACATAAAGGACGAAAAGTGTAATTTACCAAGAATCAATATGGTGAAAATTACATATACGTAATTATGTATTATCATATATTCTTCAATGTGATATAACAAGGAATTAGAGAAATTGGACTCACACTCGAACTGTACTGATTTTAATTCCGTTACAGCTGACCACAAGCTGATTTCAATAGACATGCTTATGTATTATCATATATTCTTCAATTTGGGGTTTAGGTTTTTGGTGGTGGTGGATGTTTAAGTTTTTTTTTTTTTTTTTTTTTTTTTTTTTTTTTTTTTAGGTTATTGGACACTTGTCACTTTATAAATCTTTCTTACACTTCTTACAATTAAGATCCTTTGTATTTGATCCTAATCCTCTTATGGTATACCTTAGAAGATCAGTATAAAAGTTATGATGCTTGGTCACTTCATTCTCTGGTAGCGATGCATATTTTGAACCCAACTTGTTACAAACATCATAAGGTTGAACATCTAAATATTTAGGTAACAAGAGTTACAGAGTGATATTATATAATTATGAGTTAAACTTCAAGTTAGCTTTTAAGTTTACTTCAGTAAGATATGGAAGTAGAAGCTTGCTGATGTTGATATGATGGCGGCGGTGGTGGTTGTGGCAGGGATAGTTGTGGTAGTGGTGGTTACGGTGGGGGGGGGGGGGGGGTAGATGGTGGTGGTGGTTGAAGGTGGAGATGGTGGTGGTGGTGGTGGTGTGGAGTGGGGAAGATGAAGTGGGTAGGGTAAGGGTATTTTTGTCATTTCACACGCACCTAACATCAAAAACTAACCCCCATCCACGTCAGGGACTATCCGGGAACGAAATTTAAAAACTTGGGACTATAGGTGTAATTTTAAAAAGTTAGGGACTAAAGATGAAAAATGGGCAAACCACAGGGACTATCCGAGCATTTTTCTCTAACGTTAACCTATGTAAAATTATTATATAATATTATTGAGGTAGCTTCTTGGCTATAGTAGCCAAAGAAGTCCTCAATTTAATCATATTTACAAAATTGCCATTGATTTTATTTATTTTTATGGTGTTATTTACAATTTCAGTCCCTCAGGTTTATAACTTCATTTTTAGACCTGTAATTTTTGTCTTTTTTCTTTTGGGTCTTTAAGTAAAAACTTTCTTTATAAATTCGAGTTTGTTTACATTTCATGCCAGCCTGAGGTATAAATTCTTGTTTGTCTTTGCCTAGTGGCGGTATAAATTAGCTTTTTTGTTTTACGATTTTTCCTGATGTTGATCGTTGTTTGCTATCTACTTAGTATGGTTTTACAACCCCGCACCTGTAACGCGGGGGTTAAACGGACTAGTTATGAATAAAGAGAGTATATAGTAGTATAGAGGAATAGAAGGCTAACAAATATAGTATATATACACACACCCACTCACTCTTTGGGTACTGGGTCAGGCGACTTGCACTCCTTTTTATTTTTATATGAATATGATGCATATATAACTGGAAATCGATTAACCCGTAGTTTTCGAACAATAACCACTATAAATAATTTATGTGATAGGAAAAAAAAAGGACGTTTAATGGGATTAATAATCATGTTGTCGTTCACTAAAAGTACCCAAGTTCGAATCCTATGATCCTCATCTTTTTGTTTCTTTCACGGTTGACACTAATGGCTGTAAAAACATAATAGTGTATGTATTGGGGCAAACCCTAAACATTAAACATCTACTCATTTGGTTTATAGAGGTAAGATACTATTGAGGCCCTTGATCAAACGCATAAACACGAATTTGAACAAACTTGTTTGACTCTTTTATACTTAACCAAAGAAAACACACAAATTACAATAACTCTAACCATCTATTTATATTAGACTCATACGTATCCTAACCAAACTCAAACTCTATATTAGACTCATACGTAGCCAACTAGATAAACAGATCTAATAAAAATCCGAAAGCTGCTAGAAAAATAATAGAAGTATTATTTCAACTTTTATTAATAAATAAGATGAATGACTATATCTAGAAAATTGTGATATGCATATGAGACATTAAATAACATAAGAAACATATAGAGAGAAGGAGGTGATGGAGTGTTGACTGATCAAAATCATGACCAATCAAAACCAATAAAAATTGAATAGTGTTTTGTGAGGAGGAATAAAAATTGATAATTAATAGAGGGTAAATAGAGGGTAAATAATAGAGGGTAAATAATTAGTTAATTGTTTACGCACTGAAGGGGTATGGTCCAAAAAAGGCAGCGCAAACCTCCGTCAAGGTTGCGCGCGGGACCATACTCCTTATTCAACAAACTTCCTACCATTAGCCTCGCGCGAGGTGCACCATATTCTATTTTGCGTCGCGCGAGACCTACACAAAAAGAAGCTCCAATAGCAACACTTAGCATACTGAGAGCACTCAGTCACCTAAACCCCGCGCGAGTTAGTTACGTGCCCAGTAAGACTCGCGCAGGGAAGCAGCGCAAGGCTGTCCCAAATAGTACACAAGGTACAAGCGGCAGAAGAAAAGAGCCAATCAACGTCCTTCTGGCTCTGCTCAATCGTGCTCCACGATCATCTGACATGCAGGAGACAAAAAGTACTTAAGGACGCCTACATGGCACCAATCATAAGGCAGAGACAACTGCCCCACGATCTCCACTTACCTGCTGATGGCAGAAGGGCGGCCAGGCCGACAACAGTGACACGTGGCTCCAATCACATTGCGCTAGCTTCAGAAAGCTCCTAGAAGCCATTAACGGTCGACACCAGTGAGACAAGGAGCATATCCTCCATGTTGTCGCCTTCCGGCCCAAGGCCCATCAGCCCACACCCTCTTACACCTCTCCGGCTATAAATAGAGACCTCACTTCACAGGTTAAACATTCCATTCCCTCTACTCTCACACTTAACACTTAATTATCTCCCCAAAGCAGTCGCTTATTCTCACACCGGAGCCCGGTTAAGAGGGAAACCCCCACATTCCCCTCTTAACGAGTAACGGTGTTCTGTTTTGCAGATAACCCAGTCATTAAGGAGCTCAGGAAACCATAAAGAAGATTAACCATTATGGTAGGAACATAAACCAAACTGATTAGTCCCTTAATTAGTTCCGTGTTTCTTCATTAGCGCCCACCGGTTTTTCTACAAACCACCTTCATCTTCTTCTTTCCTGAGTTTTTCGTGTGTTTTCTTCCTTCGACCATGGCTGGTCAAGGAATCATTCCCGAGTTTGTTGGTTTCGGTGAAAACCCTAATGCAGCGTTGGGGGAGGGTAATCAAAACGCCCAACCTCAACACATCGAAGAAATTGGCGAAATTGAAGTAAACAATACGGGGGACCGCGCGGGAGCATCACCCGCATCACTCAAACGGTAACCCCAGGAAACAACGGCGCTGGACCTTCAAGCCCAGCTCCACCTCAGAACATCTCGGCGCTACTAGGGCTACCAGAGGGCGAAACCCCAGCCTCATGGTACGCCAAGCAACTTGCCACCGTTAACGAGGCATATCAATCCTTGAGCGCACAACAAGCAGTCTTAACGGCAGAACCGTCCTTGGTTACACTAACCGGCCCCAGTCACGGGCCGCGCCAGAGGCCACCACCGCAAAATATCCAAGGAAGAGCCAACAGACCTCCACCTACCCGAAGACTAAGCGTGCAGGACACGCGCGATACACGGGGAGAAACAGAAAACTATTATGACGATCCGTCAAACGTCCAAAGAGGCCCAGTTCATAGCCGGCTCACGCCGCGCAACACGAACAATGAATGGGAAGATACTGACCCGAATGATCCAATTTGGGAGAACGATGAAGAATCTTCGGTTTTCAATCGTTTACAAAGAAATCACGAATACTACAAACCAAGACAGCACGTGGGGTACACCGAAGAGGCAGAGCAAGACTTTCGCCTCGCCTATCGACCAGCTGAAGCTGTAGATCATTCAAAGTTCATTCCAAAGATCGCGCTAGCGCCGCTCAAAAGAGAGAAGTTACCTCCGACAGTCGGAAAGTTTAACGGATTGACTGATCCCGATGATCATGTCAGAGTTTTCACAAGCGTGGGCTGCATGGGAGGATGGAATATGCCCATTTGGTGCCATCTGTTTATTCAAACGCTCACAGGGGCTGCTCGCGCCTGGTTCGACAGCCTCCCGCCGGGAAAGATAAAGTCATGGGTGGATTTCAGGACTCAGTTTTTGAGTCTCTTCAGTCAACAAAGACGATACCAGCGCGACACAGCCGAGGTTGAGGATATCTGGCGCAGAGATAATGAAGGTTTAGAAGATTTCATCACTCGCTTTAACAAAGAGTGTTTGGAAATCGGTGGCGTAAGTGAACAACTCATGCGCTGTCACTTCAAGAAAGCCATTCGCTGTGATAGTCTCATCAGAACTATCACTGGGAAAGATGGAATGCCCAAAGAATGGGATAAGCTCATGGAAGCCGCGAAGATAGTCGCGCAGATTGAAGAGTCACTCGCCAGAAACAAGAATTATCATAACGAAGATCGATTTTCTAAAGGAAGTCATTCGCGAGACAACAACAGACGGAACAAAGGAAAAAACCCTGGGTGGAAAGCCAACCACTCCAGCGGTTATAGTGAACGATATCGTTATGAAGAACGGCCGCGCTACAGAGAAGATGCGCGAGACACTATCGATCGAATTGGGTATCGAAAGGCAGTCAGGGATGACAACCGAGATAAGCATTGGACTCCGCTCATAAAAACACCAAAAGAGGTGCTGATGACGGAGAATCATGATTTCAAGGCGCCAAGGCCTATGACGAACAAAAAGGGGCAAGATCCCAACCTGTATTGTGATTTCCACAAGGATACAGGCCACTTAACTCATGATTGTTACAGCTTACGTCAAGAGATCGAGAGAGCGCTGAAGAGTGGAAAGCTGAGCCACTTGGTGAAAAACGTGCGCAAAGAAACTCGACAGCTCCATCGCCATGATGAGGGGAATCACAAAAAAGTCC
The DNA here is from genome assembly GCA_030545235.1 of Helianthus tuberosus. NCBI lineage: Eukaryota > Viridiplantae > Streptophyta > Magnoliopsida > Asterales > Asteraceae > Helianthus > Helianthus tuberosus. The sequence goes on from CM060359.1 coordinate 34,667,583, forward strand.
GACGCTTAGAGACCCACATGGTCAACGGGCCAAGGTGTAGCGCGAGAGAAAAAGGCAAGCGACCTTACGAACCCTCATGGCAAGAGCAACAGGTCATCTTCCAGGTAGTGCGCGGCGGTCCTCGCGCCACTCGACCCATAGTCATTACCGGTATTATCGGCCATTACGAAACAGAGTATGTGTTCATTGACCCAGGTAGTACGGCTGATATTATCTATGAGCAGTGCTTTAATCAGTTTGATGAAGAAGATAAAGCTAGACTTGAGCCAGTTGATTATCCATTGTCTGGATTCTGCAACGAAATGGTCTTCCCGCTAGGCCAAATCAGCTTCCCCGTCACACTCTCTGACGGGAAGCATTCAAGAACAACAGAGGTAAACTTCATGGTGATGCCTGTCAAATCGAGACACGATGTGTTGATTGGGAGAGAAACCCAAGGTGAACTAAACATGGTAACTTCCACACCCCACTCAGCGGTAGGGTTTCCAACCAAAACAGGGGTGGCTATCATCTATGCTAAGAAAGAAGTGATGTCAATGGAAGAGATGCGCCCAACGAAAGTGGCGAAGGCTTCAACAACCGAGCCAGAAAAGTGGGTATTGAACCGCAAATACCCGGAGCAAACGGTGACGATAGGCCACGCAATCTCACCAAACATCCGAACGCAACTCAAGCAACTCCTGTTCAGAAATATGGATATCTTCGCCTGGACTCCGGCTGACATGACCGGTGTCCCGCGCGACATCACCAAGCACAGTCTGAACACTTACCCCTCTGTTGAGCCAAAAGTGCAAAGGAGACGCAGCCTAGGGGCGGATAAAACCAAAGCAATGAATGAGCAAGTATGCGAACTACTCAAAGCTGGAATCTTGCGAGAAGTATGTTATCAAAGTTGGGTTGCGAACCCAGTGATGGTGGAGAAGTCTAGTGGAGGATGGCGAATGTGTGTTGATTATACCGATCTCAACAAGGCATGCCCTAAAGATTGTTACTCTTTGCCCGAGATCGACAAAAAGATAGACTCGCTCGCGCCATACAGATGGAAATGCTTCTTAGATTGCTATAAATGGTACCACCAGGTTCAAATGAAGCTCGAGGATGAAGACAAGACAGCTTTTCGCACTGATCTTGGGATTTTTTTGCTATACAAAGATGCCATTCGGCCTCAAAAACGCTGGCGCCACATACCAGCGCCTGATGGATAAGACCTTCGCTGGGGATATCGGGAAGCATATCGAGGTTTACATCGATGATCTGGTGGTCAAAAGTCCTGAAGAGGACCAAATGTTAAAGGATATCGAAAAAACATTCAACTCATTGAGAAGTGTGAATATGAAATTAAATCCAGCCAAATCTTCTTTTGGTATGGAAGAAGGGAAATTCTTAGGCTTCATAGTCACAAATGGCGGCTTTAAGATGAATCCAGAAAAATTCCAGGCAATAGAACGAATGCCATCAGCAAGAACAATCAAAGAGATGCAAAGGTTGGCCGGCCGCCTAGCCACGCTTAATCGTTTTCTGTCAAACCACGCCGCCAAGTCGTATCCTTTTATCAGCACTCTGCGCAACTGTGTGAAGAAACAAGAGTTCAGATGGACCCCCGAAGCAGAGAAAGCTTTTCAGCAAATGAAGGAGTGTTTGATTGAGCTCCCTACCCTGACTGCACCGTTTGAAAAAGAGCCGCTCCTACTGTACTTATCTTCGGATAAGGCAGTAGGGTCGGTATTACTGGTGGAGAGAAATGGAGTCCAAACTCCAATTTATTACGTCAGCAGGGTACTCACTGACCCAGAAACGAGATATTCCACGATGGAAAAATTGGTGCTTGCGCTGCTACACGCTTCCCGAAGGTTGCGCAGATATTTTACAGGGCATGTGATCACCGTACTTACCAATTTCCACATCGGCACGATATTGCAAAAGCCAGAAACATCCGGGCGGTTGGCGAAATGGGCCATCGAGCTGGGGGGCCACAACATTTTGTACAGGCCGCGCCCAGCCATCAAGGGTCAAGTTCTAGCAGACTTCATCACAGAAGTCCCAATTGATAAAATCAAATATTGTGAGCTTGTGGAGACTCCCGTAAAAGACACGACAAATGAGACTTGGATGCTTTATACTGATGGGGCCTCAAATGAGGACGGCACGGGAGCTGGATTGTGCCTAGTGAGCCCTGAAAACCATGAATTCACTTACGCCATCAAATTGGATTTTAAGAATACCAACAACGAGGCGGAGTACGAGGTATTTCTGGCAGGCTTGCGTCTCGCCATAAAAATGGGAGCTAAAAATTTACAAGCACACGTTGATTCACTCCTGATAGCCAGCCAAGTTAACGGTATATACGATGCAAGGGGCGAAGTTATGGCCCTATATCTAGAGCAGGCAAAAGAGTTGCTTCAACAGTTCAAGTCTCACAAGGTAATCCACATCAATCGCTCTGAAAACAAACCAGCTGACGCTTTGAGCAAGCTTGCTTCAACTTCCTTCCAACATTTAGCAAAAGATGTAAGGATTGAAGTACTCAAGAATCCATCAGTTCTGCTACGACAAGTCAACGTGATCGAAATAGGGCAGCCATCCTGGATGACCCCTATAATTCAATATTTGCAAGAAGGAATACTCCCTGAGAGCAAAGCAGAGGCAAGGAAGATTCAAAACAAGGCCCTGCATTACGAAATGAATGGTGGTATTTTGTACCGAAAATCCTTCTTGGGACCACTGCTGCGCTGTGTGGACCCCCAAGATGCGAATTACTTGATCAGGGAGATCCACGAAGGGATCTACGGCATCCATGCAGGGTCACGCATGGTAGTCGCGAAGATTATGAACGCTGGATATTACTGGCCAGGGATGCATGTCGATGCATTGAAGGAGCTGCGCAAGTGCGACTCCTGTCAGCGACACTCTCCAAAAACCCTGCGCCCAAAAAACGATCTTATCCCTGTATCCACTGCCTGGCCTTTTCAGCAGTGGGGAATTGATATGGTGGGACCTTTCCCAGAGGCTCCTGGCGCCGTCAAGTTCATAATAGTGGCCGTCGACTACTTTACGAAATGGGTGGAAGCCAAAGCCCTTGCCTCAACCACAGCCATGATAGTGCGGAAGTTCATTTGGGAGCACATCATCTGCAGGTTTGGCCTACCACTCAAGATTGTAACTGACAATGGCACCAACTTCGCATCTGAGGACCTCCAGAAGTGGATGAAAGAGATGAAAATCGAACATATTTTCTCCTCCGTTGCGCACCCTCAAGGCAACGGGCAGGTTGAAAGCGTGAACAAGTGCATCGTCGATGGGATAAAGGCCCGACTGGGCACAAAGCGAAGAGGCTGGGTGGATGAGCTCCCGAGTATCTTGTGGGCTCACCGAACCATGCCGAAGACAAGTACCGGCGAAACCCCTTTTAGCCTAGTCTATGGCTCAGAAGCGGTTATCCCGGCAGAAGTTGGCCTGCCCTCTCCGCATTTAACAGCAGTCAACGCAATCGACAATGAGGCAGAGCGTCGTCTTGACTTGGATTTGCTAGAAGAAAGGCGCGAAATTGCGCGAATTAAAGAAGCCAAGCACAAGACACAACTGGAAAGGTACTACAATGCGAGAGTCCGCATCTGTACCTTCACTCCAGGAGAATACATCTTCCGAGACAACGAAGCTTCAAATGCTGAACGCCCAGGAAAACTAGCACCCAAATGGGAAGGCCCATACTTGGTTCACGAAGTGCTAGGAAAAGGGGCTTACAAATTGCGCACCCTGGATGGTCACATCATCCCGCGAACGTGGAATGCGCAACAACTGCGCAAATGCTATATGTAATTGCCCTCCGCCTTGCGCCTTTACCTACTAATGTTGGCAATGCGCCCCTTTACTTTCCTATGTTGACTAAACGCCCTTTACAAGCAATGTATGTTGGCCTAAGCGCCTGTTTCTTAGTCAATGAAAGCATACGACATGCTCTTTTATCACGATGACTTCTTTCGTTACAAATGCATGTTAAACTTCTGATTAGCACGAAAACACTCCAGTAACTTACGAGCTCTTGAGTTATTCCTCCAAGGTCCTCCGCGAACATAGCGCGAGACCGGGCAATTACACTCACACAAGAGTCACACTTACATTTATTCGCGCTAACTTAACCAAAGTTTCTAACAACAGTGCAATAATTGTAACGGGAAAGAATAAACGAGCATCATATTCAAAGCAAGCGCGACCGCGCAACAGTTACATTAAAACAAAGTGTCATTCCTTTGATAGAAAACGAGCACAACCGCGCAACTACTTGCATTACAAAGATGAAAGAAAAATTACAAGGCAGGAAAGACTTGTCAATACTACCTACTCTAAACCATCACCAGCATCGCCACCATCACCACCTTCACCATCACCATCATTGCCCGCCGCTTCATCTTCGTCAGATAGTTCAACATGCTCTGGTGGATCAAGAATTCCCTTTACACATTCGCACCAGTCATCATGTTCTAGAGCCTTTGAAACCAAGTCCATCACAGGCAAGGCTAGATGATTGTAAGCATTTTCAGCACGAGCCAACTCGGCTTCAGCTTCATCGGTCACCGAGCAATGACTGGTATCAAACTCTTGACCAAATATCTCTTCGGCATGCTGCGCACACTCCATATAACCTCCGCGATGACCAACGGCGCGAGAAGCATCTATGAGAGTAGCAACAGTCTTGTCCAGCTCACCAGCGTTCAAAATCGAGTTGGCCATCTGCATCAAAATGAGCAAATGAGGAACTGACTTAGTAAATAAAACCAAGTTAAAAAGAGATCAGTACCAGAACTATTCCCCTGCCGCGCAGCCATTCAATATCCGAAGACAGCGTGTCAACGATACCCTGGACCTCAGCATAATTATTTTGAGCCACATTCAAGGCAAAAGAGCTTATGGCTCGCGCCTCCTTGGCCTTTTGCCTGGCTTCTTCAGCTGAGGCAACCTTTGACTTTTCGGCCTCCAAATCGATCTCCAAAGATTCACTCTTGTCAACCTGCTCTCGCAGGCGACGTTTTAGCTCAGCGATTTCGACGTCCTTGGCAATCAAATCCTTGTCCCGACTCGACAGTTGCACCTTCACATCAGCCAGCTCAACCTGCAAGGGACAAAAGACTTAAGTTAACCTGCTAAACATAAGCACAAACTGGAAGAGAAGTTTCTTGAACCTCAGCCTGCTCTTTAGCAGCTTGCGCATCCTCGACCTTCGATGTCAACTCAACAACCTTGGCTTCAAGGTCAACAATCTTGTTACGAGCCGCGAACGCGCGCTCATTGTCTTTCTCGCAGATGCACTTGAAGTCAGCTTTCTCCTTAGCCAACTGCTGTTCAGCAGCTTGAAGCTTGCTTTTCAGGCCCTCGCGCCCCCATTCCTCCGCTTTCTTGTCAGCCTCAAACTTTGCCTTCTCTTCCTCAAACTTGGCACCGGCTTTCTCAAACTCCTTAGCTTGCCTGATAAGGCGCTCGCGGTAGTTCTCCCAATCCGACCGCTCCCTAACCATTGTCCGCCACTCAAGAACTATTTGATGGTTCGCAGCGCGGGTATTGGCCTCCCCAATCACATAAGTACGGTATAGCCCATCATGAGTCTTCGCCCTCTGCCGATTAACCTCAGCAGGAGGGAAGGAGTTTAAGAACCAGTCGCGGCAAGGGCCGAACTCTTGGAAGGTATCTTTTTGCTTCAAACCCCAGGGAGCCTGGTGGGGGGTATTACCACGTTCATCTTCAGTATAAGTCTTGTAATAAATGTCACCAAGGGTATCCCTCGCCCCGATAACTTGTGGGTTATAACCCCCTGCTCCACCAGAGCTCGCACCACCGGAAACATACGGACCTGATCTCCCAGTAGGTCCCTTGAAGCGATGGGAAGCTTCAGACCGCGCAGAATGGGTCGGCTTATCCACCCCGGTCTCCTTCCTCTTCTCTTGTTGAGGCTGGTCAAGCCCCGTGACACTCACGACCTCCGGACCCTGCGCCTTATCATGAGCAGCAATAGAAGCAGCACCGGTGTACTTTAGAGCATCATCAATAGGCTCTTCAGGAGCCTTTTTCTTCTCCTTCTCCTTCTCAACATCAGAAGCAGACTTTTCAGCAGCCCGCTTCGCTTTCTCCTGCTCAGCCCGTTTCTTCTTTTCATCATCAGCCTTTCTCTTCCTATCCTCTTCAGCCTTCTTGCGCGCCTCATCTGCTTGGCGCTTATCTTCCTCAGCTTTCTTCTTTTCCTCAACCTTCGCTTTCTCCAGCTCAGCAGTTTTCGCTTTCTCAAGCTCAGCAGCTTGTTTACCCTTTGAAGACTCAGCCCCAGCAGCCTGGAAAGGTTTGATGGTAACCTTAGGCCTTTTTTGCGCCGGCTCAATGGGCTCTGTGAGCACAACACCTTTCTTTTCAGGTGTTTTCTTCTTGGCCTCTGCAGAAGAACAAAGTGTCAAAAAAAAGTGAAACAACGAATGAGAAGCTAAGGACAACTTACCAGGAGAAAACTTATAAAGAGAGCGCAAGTCGCTCGTTTTCCCGATCAAGGGAACCGCACCAGCTTTAGGCGCGGCGACCACACCAGCTGTGGTCTCGCTCCTATTTCTTTTTCTGCTGATCAACTTCTCAGCAGCCTCCTCCTCTTCTTCTCCTTCTTCCTCTTCCTCAGGCGCAACAGAGGAAGGAGTACCACCAGCATCTGGGTTGCGAGAACCCGCGCTACCTGAGCTTTTTGATCCACCTGCTCCAGTCTTCTTCTCGCATATACGCGACAAGCCCTCAAGTGAGTCACTAATCATCACATAATCTTTCAAGTCACTCTGACGGAGCCGAAGAGTACCTTTATCAGCAGCACCAGAAGCTGCGCGGCTACTCCCGCCCCTTTTGCTTGTCACCTCAGGCTCAAGGTTGATCACCTTCTTCTTCCTAGAGGGCTTCTTCTTCTTTTCTTCGGGGTCGATACCCAGGCCGCGCAACACACCTGCAAAGACGTTAGACCACAAACTTAGCTCCCCGTTCGAAGACCCTACAGACTCCTCGCTGGAAAGATAGACAACCTCTTTCCCAGCAGAAGTCACAGAGTGCAAAGGACGAGGTTTGGGTATGTGCGCACCTTCGGTTGCAGTAGGCGGCGAGGCGAATGCATCAGCAACTGGGTACATGAAATTACCCTTAATCCGCTCGTACCAATATTCTTCTCCAGCCTGGAGCGGGCACACACTCATAGACCCACCAAAGGTGGAGAACGCAGCTTGATACAGTTGCGCCTCTACACAACAAATTACGTAAATAAACAAGAGTTACGAAACAAGAAATCAAAGAGACTAAGTAAATTACTAACCACTATCGTTGAACATCAGAACCGGAACGCCCGTGCTATCCGCAAGCCACTGGTCACTCATTTGCGCCGCTACCAGGACACTCTCGCCAAATACTCGATTTGGGGTAGAAGTAAGCTTCTGATACCAAACCTCATTCTTGCGAATCGCCAAATCCTCCTTCAAAATGGGTTCGGACCACGCGCGGAAGGTCATGGCAATCGGTATCACCTCCTCACGAATATAAAAAAATTTGGGTTTCCAGTCGTGGAAACTCTTGGGAGGATTCAAGAGTATCTTCTTCGCAGCACCACGGCTGGCAAAAGAGAAGAAGCCCATATTCCTGATAAGCTGGTAAAATGCTCTAAACCTCTCGACCGTCGGCTCGATATCATGAGACCGGCACAAGAACTCAAAGTGACGAACCCTAACCATCCCCGGTGGACTCAGTTGTGAGATGTGAAAACCATAAAACTGAAGAATATGGGCCAGGAAGTTCGTCGCCGGCAACCGGAAGTTGCCCTGGTGGAAGAAATCTTCAAATAAGGTGATATAACCCGGTGGTGCATCGGCGGCGGTCTGATTTTGGCCGGGATATCTGGCATCCCATTCCGGTGGAAACCGGAAACCCCGTACAATCTGTTCAAACAACCCTAAATCCCACCGGAGAACGGGAACAGGGCCTTCTTCTCCGGGATTATCTTCGTGATGTTCTTCAGCCATTGATAATCGACAAAGAAGCCTTGAATATTATGTAAGCAGACTTGAAGATCTGCTACGATGTTCTTCAAAATCTTGAAGATTCAAAGGAATCTGAGAGCAGAATAAGAAAAGAGTGCAACAGAAGAGGAGAAGTGGTTTCTTCTCTCCGTCTCATCGGATATATATACCCATCGCATTTAATGCGATGGGTAAACGTGCCGGGATCGCCGCGCACGTGACCAATCAGAAGATAACACGTATGGCGAGAATCCCGGAGTGACGGTTACCACGCGCGCGTGCAGCTCACTCTCCTGACGGAATGACCAACCGTCAGAGACAACTTGATGACAGCCGTGTAAATGGTCAACTCAAACGTCACCGTCAATGACGTTTCTCACCAACTTGTCAGATTTCAAATTTCGAAAATTTTTCCCGCCAAAAGATTAATACAGACTTCATGGAAAAGTTACTAAGGTCACGCAGTGTTAGCAAGGACTTAATAACCCTGCGCGCCTACACACAAAGGCAATAACCCACCTGGAACCAAACCTGGTAGTCGCGCCGTAGTAATCAATAAGAGTTTACACGCGCCCGTCTACCAAAGTCAAGGAAGCATTTTCTACAACTTTTATTTCAAGTCCAGAGCTCCAACCACTTGCCTCGCGCATGGTGCAGCACTGGACTGGGGGGACTTGAAGGGGTATGGTCCCAAAAAGGCCGCGCAAACCTCCGTCAAGGTTGCGCGCGAGACCATACTCCTTATTCAACAAACTTCCTACCATTAGCCTCGCGCGAGGTGCACCATATTCTATTTTGCGTCGCGCAAGACCTACACAAAAAGAAGCTCCAATAGCAACACTTAGCATACTGAGAGCACTCACTCACCTAAACCCCGCGCGAGTTAGTTACGTGCCCAGTAAGACTCGCGCAGGGAAGCAGCGCAAGGCTGTCCCAAATAGTACACAAGGTACAAGCGGCAGAAGAAAAGAGCCAATCAACGTCCTTCTGGCTCTGCTCAATCGTGCTCCACGATCATCTGACATGCAGGAGACAAAAAGTACTTAAGGACGCCTACATGGCACCAATCATAAGGCAGAGACAACTGCCCCACGATCTCCACTTACCTGCTGATGGCAGAAGGGCGGCCAGGCCGACAACAGTGACACGTGGCTCCAATCACATTGCGCCAGCTTCAGAAAGCTCCTAGAAGCCATTAACGGTCGACACCAGAGAGACAAGGAGCATATTCTCCATGTTGTCGCCTTCCGGCCCAAGGCCCATCAGCCCACACCCTCTTACACCTCTCCGGCTATAAATAGAGACCTCACTTCACAGGTTAAACATTCCATTCCCTCTACTCTCACACTTAACACTTAATTATCTCCCCAAAGCAGTCGCTTATTCTAACGCCGGAGCCCGGTTAAGAGGGAAACCCCCACATTCCCCTCTTAACGAGTAACGGTGTTCTGTTTTGCAGATAACCCAGTCATTAAGGAGCTCAGGAAACCATAAAGAAGATTAACCATTATGGTAGGAACATAAACCAAACTGATTAGTCCCTTAATTAGTTTCGTGTTTCTTCACGCACAAAACTTTCTTCCCAAACAAAGTATTATGGTCGTCATAAGCAATTGAGTAAACTTCCGTTTTGCTCCATGTGGTTTGGTCATTTTAACGGTTTTGCTCCAATAGTTTAAAAATAGCCATTTTCCTCCCTGATTTTTCTATCTTATCTTCATTTTGCTCCCAACCTCTAACTCCATCAGGGAGGAAACTAGCGACAAACTCGAAAGATTAGGGAGCAAACTGGCGACAAACTCGAAAGATCAGGGAGGAAAATGGCTATTTTTAAACTATTGGAGCAAAATCGTTAAAATGACCAAACCACAGGGAGCAAAACGGAAGTTTACTCTAAGCATTTTTTTATAGAAAAACTAATCAACTTGAAAGGCCGTATGAACTAAAATAAATAAGAAAAAAACTCTATATGTACACTGAAAAGTCTAAATATTTTGATGACCCGTCAGAATCCTAAGAAGAAAATCGACGGCCAAAATATCTTTTTCTATAGACATAACTAGACAAAAATGAAGGCAACCGAAATAGCTTTTGGGTATTAAAGTTACGCATAACATGAAAGGAATCTGTTTGTACAAATGGAGGAAGGAATTAAGTGATTCAACAATGATAAAAGCAAAAGCAAATGATGCTCCTATGACACCAAATGTAAAACAGAAAGCAGATTACATAAACCTTCTTCAAAACCTTAAGTATAGAAGAATTGTTAGGAAATTAAGCTTGAGGATGAGACTATTTTAACACTCTATATATAACCTGCTATAATGTCTAATTAAGCCGTGACTATCCAGATTTTTTTTTACAGGGTTCCTTTTGGTAGATACTCACTAATTCTAACTATTTTTACCTAAATCATACAAAGTTTCCACTATTTTTTTCTATTTTTTCCGAACCGAGAGGGTTCCTAGAAGCTCCCTCCCAAACACCCCTAGATCTGCCCCTAGGGTTGGTAATTCGACAAGTATTGCTAATTCCAGTCACATTTCTGGTCGTAAGTCCGTGTCCTATATGCGGTTGAATTCTTGTCGAGTATGTGTAGGGTAAGACCATCCACAATAAAGGTATAGTGAAAACCGGCCACGTCATCACCTTTGTCTAATACATGATACCATATTCGTCCCATATTCATATACGCGTCTCATTACTTGTCCCGAATATTTTGTATTTTAGGTAGGGGCGTACCCACCTATTGCCTAAGGTGGGTGGGCGCCCCCCTTGAAAAAAATAGTGCTAAATTCCCGGTAAAATCCTGACAGCACCCGTTGAAAATTTTCAGCCGCACCCCTTGGAAATTTTCGATCAGCTCCCCTTAGAAAAAAAAATCTTATGAATTTATAAAAAAAAAATGTAAACACTGATTTTCTTTTTAAAATACAACCTAATTAACTTTCCACTTAACTAATTAACTTTTACTTAACCCAATTAACTTTCTCTTCTCTTAACCTTTAGCCCAATAAACACTATATAACCCAATCCCAACCCAATCTAATAATCTAATTTGAACTAAAATATAATAACCCAACTCACCGCCCTTTCCCCTTCTCTCGTCCCTAGGGCTGTAAACGAACCAAACGTTCAGCGAACAGTTCGTGAACCGTTCGGCGGAAAGTTCGTTTGTGTTCGTTCGTTTATTAAACACACGAACACGAACATGAAATTTCGTTCGTTTAGTTAAATGAACAAGCATGAACAAACATGAACAAAGGTCACGTTCGTTCATTTATGTTCGTGAACGTTCGGTAACGTGTTCGATAGTTGATTAGTGTTTTGTTTTTATATATTATTTAAATATTACAAGATCCCGACAAATAAAATATTTAATAAGTGTTGGTGTCTTATATGATCTATTCATGAATGCGTGTTTGTGTTTGTTTATTTCCGTTTGTATTCATCAACATTCGTTTCCGTTCGTTGTCTAACATTAACAAACGAACAGAAACGAACACGAACAAGTTTATTTCCTTAACAAACGAACACGAACATAAAATCTCGTTCGGTAAGTGTTCGTGAACACATATATTCATTAACAAACGAACACGAACAAGGTCTCGTTCGTGTTCGTTCGGTTCGTTTGCAGCCCTACTCGTCCCGCTTTTTGTTTTGTGATCCCAAACCCACGACACCAACTATAGCGCACAACAGGTCTTCATTAGGTAGCAGCAACCTCGGATTTCGCCGGAGAATAGTAAATTCCAGCCAGCAAACTCACGAAAACATCATCTTTATCACTCTTTCCGGGTATGGTTCAATTATTTTGTTGTTTTCTTGTTTTATTTGGATTTTTAGTAGATATAAAATTGTTAAAAAGTTTGAAATTTTAGTTGTTTTGGAGTTTTTTTTGAAACTTTAGTTGGCTGATTTTATTGTTTTAGTTAAAGTTTAGTGTGTTTAAATTTATGAAGTTTGGTGATGATTGTTTAAGTGTTTAGTGTTGAAAATTAGTTGTATATTTTATATAGAGAATGATTTGCTTAGAAAAGTAGCTTTAAATAATGTTTTGGATAGATTTCAAAAAATAAAAAAATGTATGACGACATTTTAAATATGTTGTTTGAAATGTTTTTGATGATTATATAAATTTTAGCTTGATGTTCTTTTGTTTTACATGACCCGACCGAACCAACCCGATATGAACCGATTTTTTTATATACCTAGGGCCTAAAATCTTTATAAATATTCCACACAACCATGAAAAAATTCTTAGTTCCACCACTGATTTTAGGGTTCCCGTCATCTCGGTTTAAATTTACATTTATATGTAAATATGTAATCATGTGAGCAAGAGACTCAATTATACCATGACACGTTCGTCTAGAAGAGTTACAAGGTTAGCTGGTTATAAACGAGTTAAACAAATCAACTAGTGGTGGATTTAGAAGAAAAATTCAGGGGTATTCTAATTTTTTTGTACTTAAGGGTATCCTAATATTTGTTAAAGGACATACGATACATAAAATGGAGAAGAAAAATAAGTTTTTGCACTAATTTTGTACTTCGCCGACAAAGCTACTCCTACCTGCATGTTACCTTCGCCCCTGAAATCAACCACATATTAATTAAACTAGTTAATGCCTAGCCCGCGTTGCGGGGCGTTACGCCAAATATTTTTCCACCAATTAAAACAAAATGTTATCATAGTTTTGCTAGAAAAAAAAAACTAAAATGATGAGAAAACTGGTAATTATAAAATGGGGGGCAAAACTGTAATTTGTCATGACTAATGAGTGAGCGCTAGCGAATAAAAATTACATCGAGTCAACAGATAAAACAAAAACACTACCATAGGTTTGCAAAAACGGAAACGATGGCAAGACTGTAATTTTGAACTGGGGGAAAACGTAAGTTTGACTGGGGTAAAATCGTAATTTATCAAAAGATAAAACGATGGCAAGATTGTAATTTTGACCTCGGGCAAAATCATAATTTTGAATGGGGGTATAAATTGTCAAAACCTACAACGATGCCAAAAGTGTAATTTTAAATTGAAAGCAAAAACGTAATTTTGAGCTGGGGGCAAAATCGTAATTCAAAACTGCGGTAATAAATTTATTCGAGCCAATGGGGAAGTGCCAGACAACTGTCTGACACTATTCCCCTGCATGTGATTTGTATAGTATATAAATACATAATTAAAATCATACAAAAAAACATGACATTAATGTCTTCGCTATAGAAAGAGTTATAAAGTTATCATAAACTTAAGCATATATTTTCCTTAATATTTGGGTCAGTGGTGGTTTTGTTTTATGTGTATAAAAAACCCTTAAATACACCTCAAATTTACTGTTGATTCCATTAGTTTTTTAATATATTGTAACTGTTTATAAAATTTGTTTTTTAATATATAGGAGAATATATAGGAGAATGAGTTAAACTTATTAACCAAAAATCATATCAGAAACTACGACCGCAAAATTGATAGTATTTCGTTTTGCATAAATATTGATTTTGTTTTAAATATAAATTATTATAGGAATATTTTTGTGACAAAAAGAATTCACGGGCTTTCACCTTTTTTAATTGTCTATACGACCCTGTCGGTCCTGGGATCCATAAAAGTCTTTAATTATGAGCGGCTTTTCCGGGAGCACACATTGAAGCAACTATACTGTATGTCTGTTTACACCCACTATATTTTTTTAAATGACAGTTTTAGTCCCTTTAAATATTAAATACTGCAAATTCTTCCCCAGACTAGTATTTTAGAATGAAACACAACTATACTACCCATAAAGTAAGGGGCTGTTTGGTAGCCTCTTAATAACCATTCAGATGCTAGCTCTTAATGGTTTAAAACCTCTGAATGAATAAGAGGTAACCTCAAGTCTGAATGGTTAAGAGGTAACCTCTGAATGGTAAATCATCACATGTCACATTCTTCTACTTTCTCATTGGTAAAATTTTTAATGGTTCCATTAAGATGTAGCCTCTTAATGACCATTCAGAGGCTACCAAACAGCCCCTAAATCAAGTTAAAAGTTTGTATCTTTTCTGCCCTAGTTTGATTTTGATAATGCTAGAAATTTGAGCTAAACATTGACATGTTTGTAAATAAACTAAACGTTCACTTAATTGTTCAACGAAATATATATTAACTTAATAAACAAACGAATACTAACAAAAACACATTATTCATTTAATTAAATGCATAAATATGAACAATTGCTTTGTTCATTGATTTACTTTGTTTATGTTCATTCTTTTATATGTATTCATTTATTTAGTTGTCTATTTGTATATTTTTAGTTTGTTTGTTTCGGAGTCGGGGGTTTTCTGGAAGCAGCCTCTCTATTGTTGATCAGTTCTGTTTAAAACATAAAGGAAAACAGGAATAACATACCTGTTACAGCAGACAGGCCAGCAAAGAATCCAGTCAGAGACGCAGCCACGGAGTTCGACATAGTTGTCAGTTTGATATGGTTCCCCTTTAGGATGTATCTTCTTGATGGTAGTACCGAGTTCTTTAGGGTTGAAGAACTCGTAGTAATGGAGAGATAGGAGGGGCGATTTTAGTGTTGATGTTATGAATTGTCTAACCCTAATCCCTCTCTAGTAATCTCCTTATATACACCCAAGGGGAAACCCAATTAGTTAATTAGGGTAATCTGGCCCATCAACAATTACCAACTAATTTATTATAGGTTTTATATATTTTGATCTATATTATATAAATGATAATGATGGCTACTAGATTAAATATAAATAAATAAATATTTAATCTTACATTTTCCCACTTAGCCGAATAATCATTTATCATGAGTATTAGATAAGTCTGATCAGAAGTTAATACTCATTTAAGCCTTAAACAAGTACTATAGCAGAGAAATACAGCCGTTGAATCATTATGCGACTCATGACCCCCATTAATCATACTATAGCCTTAATTTAAAACCTAACAGTTATGATCAAAATAAGTAAGCCCTTTAACGTTTGATTTGTATTTATAGTTGTCTATATGTCATTACACCGGCAGAACATATGTAAGAGACATACAAAATCAAACTGATGAGGAAAATTAATTAATAGTTAGTCATTCATAGTACGATATGCAGTTGTACATGGTCATCAATTAAAACCCGTCTCTTTTATGAGCACTCTTAATAAGACTTATGGGTAATAGACCTTCATTTATAGGATCCTTAAGCATATCACGAATGCATTCGATACAAAGATTTAGTTTCCTCAATTCGTTCATAAACGAATAATTAATTGCGTATCGAAATTTAATGCAGCACCACTCGAACTGTTACTGTTCAAGGAGACATGGTAGCTGACTTTATCACAACAAGTCTTCAATATATTAATTATATGGAGTTAATAAAATCATGAGTCCACTGATAAATTTCCAACAACATTTAGTGACTATATTATGTCGTTATAACTTAGGTTGTTGATATCAGTCCATTATGACTTCTCCATGAGATAGGTTTTGTCTGCTGACATAAAGATATACCCGAAATTACATTTTGTCATCTTTGAATATTACAAAGTTAGAGTAATAAACCGGTTTTAATTCTCACTTCTTCTTTAAAATATAGTCTCTCATTTCTTTTAAAGATATTGTAATACTCTATTAAATGCTTCACATTAATCTAGACATATCTAGTGTGTTGCAATGTGAGTAATATCTAAACGAGTATAGACTTGAACTTACATAAGGCTTCTAATTAATGAAGCATAAGTAAATAATCTCGTTTATCCTATTATCCTCTAAATGAGAGCATTAATGTTTGTTACATATGTAAGGACCCATTTAAGGTTAAACTTATGAAACGATACTATTGTCCCATTGGGTCTATCTCGGTATGTTATGATATCTATTACATAAGAGATATCTCTGAGATCTATTATATCAAAGTTTGTGTTAACAATGCTTTGACTTATGTAACATCTACGTGTCAAAAGAATATCATCTATATAGACAAGTTTATCTTAGTTGCTCCCACTCATCTTGAGGTAGGTACATTAATCCACTTGATTTTTGATGAAAATAATTTCGTTAAGATTTCATCACATTATGACGTTTGCATTAACCCATACATGGATTTTATTGGCTTATAGACAAACTGTTCTTTAACCTTAAGTTTAGAACTTTCAGGTTGTTTTATGAACATGTAAATATGTCAGCCGGTTGTTAGGGAAAATTGTTTTAATGTTCATCTAATGTAGCTCAAAACTATTATAAGCTACTAGAACAGTGATGATCCTAAAAGAAATCTCTTGTTAGATATGTAAGAAAGATTCTTTAATAATATATCTTTTCCCGAGTATAACCTTTGACAATCAATCATGCTTCTTTGTGTCTTAACGTTTATATCAGGATTTAGTTTAGTTATGAACACTCTTAGGTAATTCAATCAAATCCCAAACGTTATACGAACACATAAAAACAGTTTTACTAGAAAACAGTTTTATTCTATTTAGAAGATTAATTGACGATAATGGCTTAATTAGGAGAGATAGGATCAATAAACTTTTCCAAAATCCATTTCAACTTCAGTTAGGGAGGTTATGTAATCATCAAAGTTAGTAGGCTTTTAAACCTAGATGACCTCCTGAGTTGATTATTGGGTTTGTTAGAAGTTTCAGTTTTATGGATTAGCTCTTGGTTAGGTTGCTATCATTTTCATTCTAAGTTTGTAAGAGTTGGTGCAGTATGGTGTACAAGAGGTGTAATCGGAGTTAAATTCGGAGTAAAATTTAATGACACTCTTCCCCCCGCCTCTTGTAATCCTTGCAAGTCATGATAAGGACTTTGACTGCTCCCACTGACCTTAGAAAACTTTAGGAACTCAGCATGCTTAGGGTCATATATTTAACGACCAAACAAAATTCTAATAGAGAAAACATATTAATGACGTTAGTCATTGTAGTTTCTCTTGTTGAGGATTATGTTAGTTTAGGTAAGAAACCTAAGTGTGCCCACAATTAATCAACAATTAAACTTTTGTAAGAGTAGCATTAGATTTTAAGGAGACAAGTTGTGATAGAACAGTGTCAAGATGGAGCAGTGTCTTGTACAAGAGGTGTAAATTGAAGTAATATAAGTTTTCACTCCCCCACCTCTTGCAACTATTGCAAGTTAATATTAAGACACTTAATGCTCCCACTGATCTTTAATATCTCTAGAATGCTACAAGAGAAGTTTCAATGAGCTACGAGACGTGGGAACCTATCATATATACGTTGGACTTTATTTGATTTCTTTAATGACCAGATATCATAAGAAACTTTAGGGACATATTTAATAGAAATCTTATTAAGTACATATATGAATAGATTTCTTTTAAGAATGTGAGCCAAATGCAACAAAATTTAGAAACAAGTTGATAGTCTTTTAAATGATAAATGAATTATGTCTAAATATTTCGTTTGGAATAAGTTCCACTAATGTCAGTGAATGACTTAAGATGGACCCATACTTATTCCTTAAGCAAAGTCATACTTAGGGCTTTAATGTCATGATTTAAAATCACTTAGAATGAGATTAGTTGAATAATCATCCTCATTAACCATGTCATGATTTCTCATGAACTTTGGTTATAATGGATGAAATTTATAAGTCTCATTTTCCTTTTGTCAAATCCTCATTTGCATGATGACAAAAGTTATGAAAGTTTAAGGTATCATCTAGTTTTATCTTAGTAATGTTTCAATCCAGATATTTAGAACAAATAAGATGAGAGTTTAGGGTAAGTGTGACTTTATGTTGACTATGCAAACCTCACAA
Organism: Helianthus tuberosus; assembly: GCA_030545235.1. Lineage (NCBI taxonomy): Eukaryota > Viridiplantae > Streptophyta > Magnoliopsida > Asterales > Asteraceae > Helianthus > Helianthus tuberosus. The sequence continues at coordinate 34,685,391 of CM060359.1, forward strand.
CCTTCATAACATTGCTTAGTTATGATACTATATTCTAATTAATCTTCAGAGTATATAAGGTATCGAAAGGCGTTGTTACAAGACTGCTTATTATGGTTTTTATAGCCTTAACATTTAATTTTGTCACTAACTCTTATGTTAATTATTTGTTGATTTCTGGTAAGGAAACGTTTAAAACTAGAGTCAACTAATCATGTGTTAATAGGAATATTAAAATTATCAGACTTAGATATCATTAGGAAGTGACTACCTAATTAACTTATCCAACTGTTCCTTTGAATAATGGATAGTCTCGTTGCTTATGCCTAGTCTAATGGCATAATCATGTAGTGAGATTTTCCCTTGAAGAACTTTAGAGTTGGGATTTTGTACTTGTATTTTGACTATGGGCCTTTGAACAATCCTCTTTTAAAGTTTTAGTGGTTGTAAGGTGAATAACATCTTATTTTCCAGTTTCAAACATTTATTTCTTTGTACATATGTTGCTTATCAACACACTCATTATACTTTGGTACTTTTAAGTGTTATAGTCGATTTATAAGGCATCAAATTGTACAAGTGAAAATCTTAGTATGTAATATACTAGAAAAATGTACTTATTTCCACGCGTAAGCCCTTAACTTTATGGGTCATGGTATTGTACATTATTATGTATTCACATATACCACTTAGCTTTATCGTTTAGAATTTAAAATGAAGGCATGCATCTTAGGAGTTCTTATGATTATTCCACAATTATAGATTAGTCTTAGGAAAGACTTAATCTGGAATAACCTTTTAGTGACAGCACTTATGTTAGAGAGTTCTCGATTATCATAAGAGACATCATGTTCAATTTATCCTAATCATCATGCTCTACTTCTCTACTATAGTGCTTTATCAGAAGAGAGCAATAGGATTATCATGTCTTAAGAGATAATCAAGGATTTAATTTAAGAGCTAATTCTTATAGAAACTTTAAGTAAAGCAAGAACATATTAGGTTTAGAAATTAGAGTGGATGAGATATTGATTTATAGAAGAAAGTTATAGTGAGTAAAATTATGGGTACTAAAAAATAAGGCAGACGAAATGATCATAAAATTAATAAAAGATCATTGTGTGAAGAGGTTGTGATATGTCTATTACTAACATCAAAATAATAGACTTAGTTAAAATTCTACTTAAATAAAAACAAATCAGCTTTGGCCAGAAGTGTAATCATTTAAGTATATGTGCAAAGTAATCGTGACAAATCAGCTTTGGCCAGAAATGAGACAATCACTTTAGTTATGCACTTGTCAAGCATGCTAAACATAAATGAATTAAATCAGCTTTGGCCAGAATTAAGACATTTCACGTTTGTAATGCATACTCAACATAGCTTTTGTAATACTTGAACAATAAATAGATGTATTAAATCAGCTTTGGCCAGAATTAATACATCAGAAGCTCATTCAAGTTAAGCTATTTTGGTTTTGTAAAAGTTATCTGATTCTGATTAGTTAATTAATTGTTTACAAAACCAAGTATTTAATAGCAAACCACCTGTTAGCGCGGATCGAACTTGTGCGATCAGTAATGCCCAAGTTTTGTGCGATCAGTAAAGCCCAAAAATTTGTGCGATCAGTAATGCCCAAGTTTTGTGCGATCAGTAAAGCCCAAAAACTTGTGCGATCAGTAAGGCCCAAAAACTTGTGCGATCAGTAAGGCCCAAAACTTGTGCGATCAGTAATGCCTTGTGCGATCCACAAGTCTTGTGCGATCCACAAATCTTGTGCGATTATGCAGTCTTAACTTGTACAATATGCTTAATTAGTTGTACAAATCTTGTGCGACTGTCTTGTGCGATTTCCCTTGTGCGATCAGATCAAATCTTATGTGATCTGATCTTGTGCGAATGTCTAGTGCGATCAGATCATATCTGATCTGATCTTGTGCGACTGAAGGGAACTTGTGTGATTAGTTACATTGATGATTTCGAATCCACTGTCAAGGCTGTTTATTGTGATAATAACTGAAACTCGAAATTTGAGGGATTGTGGGATAGTGTTTCCTATTTTATTTTTGATCTAAAATTATCAAAAGATTTCGAAAACAATAACTGATTATCCTTTAACAGTTTTCAGAAACTTTAATAGATAAAATTAAGATCAAAACAATGAAAACACCCACTAATCCAAATTATATTCCAAAATTTAGGGAATTTTCGAGTTTACTTAGAACAATATGATGAACCCTAGAAAAATTAAAACATAATTCTGGGATCCGAAACCTGAATTTTAAGACTTTTGTTAACAGATTTCGGATATTAGTTTGCCCTTTATGGTTTCGGGTGACATGATTATGCACCCGTTTCATTAAAACACTGATTTCAGCACATTTAAAACCGAAAACAGCCGTGATGTATATGGCTTTAAAAATTTTCTGTTTTCCAGATTATGATCCCAGAATGATGGATACGAAAACAGAACTGATTTATCAACATATGCTCTGATACCACATGTTGATCAGTTCTGTTTAAAACATAAAGGAAAACAGGAATAACATACCTGTTACAGCAGACAGGCCAGTAGAGAATCCAGTCAGAGACGCAGCCACGGAGTTCGACATAGTTGTCAGTTTGATCTGGTTCCCCTTTAGGATGTATCTTCTTGATGGTAGTACCGAGTTCTTTAGGGTTGAAGAACTCGTAGTAATGGAGAGAGAGGAGGGGCGATTTTAGTGTTGATGTTATGAATTGTCTAACCCTAATCCCTCTCTAGTAATCTCCTTATATACACCCAAGGGGAAACCCAATTAGTTAATTAGGGTAATCTGGCCCATCAACAATTACCAACTAATTTATTATAGGTTTTATATATTTTGATCTATATTATATAAATGATAATGATGGCTACTAGATTAAATATAAATAAATAAATATTTAATCTTACATCTATCTCATAGATAGAGGTAAGATATGTCTATATCCCACAATCCGTAGACGGTAGGTAGACCTACCAGTGACTTTGCTATTTGTGAGATTTATTAGGTACGATTGTTGTTGTTGTATGTATTTTCGCTTGTTTATGTTCTTTTTCATCTTTATATAAACTTAATTATCTATTATTTATTAGTAATACACTCATACTATTTCCCATCATGCATCAACTTAATCAATTTTCAGAACAAGCCTCAATTAACTGACCAATGAACAAACGCAAACACATTCATTTTCTCTATTTATCCTCCTTCATTCATGTTCGTTTAAGATATTAATAAACGACCCCAAACACACACAATCAATAGTCTTATCATATCTATGAGTATGATTTTTCCAACAAACCGACACAAACACAAACAAGAAATCTGTTCATCTAAGCTCTCGACTTCCTTCCGACAAGGGCGCAACTTTGTTGGGGCGGGAGGGGGCGCCCCCCCCCCCCCCCCGAGCTTTTCACTCGGTAGTGGAGAGTATGTAGTTTTCGTATAGAAAATTTTGGGTATATACGTTTTCGACCCCCCGCTTTTATAGACATTTTTTGGTATATACGTTTTCGACCCCACGGTCGGAAATCTCAAGCTTCACCACTGCCTTCCGATTCGCCTAAACACATCAAATACTTTTTAACCTAACAAAGTCAAACTTCAAATAACAAAAGTCGGAGGATGAATTTGAAACTTTTCTATACCAACATGTTATAAACATATAATAATATGTCGAGAATCATTTTCCAATTTCCAATCAAATCAAAGCTACAATAAGAATAATATTCCTCTGCTGTTTGTTGCTACCCATAAAACTTCATAGCAAGCTTCCAGATCGATCATCCATGGCGGCTGCTCTCGTATAGGTAACTATTATCAAACATCTTCACTCTTTACATCTCTTTATCCGCTTCAATTTCACAAAACAAAACTCTCTGTAAAGTTTTTGATCGAATACATGAATCATTCTAACTGAAATAGCAGCATACACCGATTTTGAATAAACTTCTGATGATTTGATCTTCGTTTTCGTCTGTTTTTGATTTTGTGATCGTGTTAATGTTGGATTTTAGGAGAATTTTGTGTTATTTGTTGGATTGTGTAACTGTGTAAGGGATTAGGTGAGTTTTGAGGTGTGATGTGCTTTCTAGGGTTTATATTTGGGGCTGGATTATCCGTTTTTACATTGTGTTTGTAGAATTTGTTAAGAGTGTTAATATTGGTGTAGGTTTGTTAGGGGTATTATAGTCATTTCATAGCTTGTTAGTTTTATATATGGTGCTACTCTGCTTGTAATATTTTATGTCGTGAATCAGGGCCGTCTCCGAAAATCCCAAAAAAATTTTTGGCCCTGTTCGAGATAAAAAATTTGGGCCCTATTCGCAAATCTTCATATAACATAAACTCATCAATCATTCAATTATATAACCAAAAATTCATAATACTACGATAATTGTTATGAAATTGATAAAACAAATTAACAAAAATAGTATAGCAAAAATGATCAAAGTATCGAACTTACTTGCTAAGCAAACAGTGTGGTTCTCCTAGCGTTTTTTGAAGCAAAGCTCTCGATCAACTCCTTGTAATCCATAGTATCTAATATTTCACTTTCAATAGATATTGTTGCCAACCCGTTTAGCCTTTCTTGTGACATTGTAGAACGTAAATAGGTCTTCAAAACAAGGGATCCATGAACAAATGAAGTAGATAATGACAATTCTTTAGTAGCAGATCTGATATGAACTTCACCATGAAGATAATAGCGTCAAATACTCCTCAAATTTGAATATCTAAGGCAGTGTTACGAGGTCCGCAAGTTTGGGTTCCTACTCAATTCTTAATCAAATACATAAGATATCCATAAATTTGAGCTTGCCTTGGCAATGGTATAAGCTGATGGTCGAGCACTGACACCAAGGGGACCTCTGCGAGGTGGCCCTGTCGGTCTTCCACCACCAAATGACCTTTGTTGACCTCGGCCACCACGAGCCCCACCTCGACCTCGACCTCTACCTCTAACAGCAGTACGCCTACTCTTAATCATATCATCAAGTGACATATCTAAAGATGCCATTGCAAAGAACACAAAGTACACAACCTGTCAAACACCGAAACTCATAAGTGATTTAAAATATGTCTCCCCTTCCAATAACATCAACAACATCAACGGAGCATAGGTAT